>ONZH01012047.1:0-94913 GCA_900303285.1 Rhinella marina | reverse complement strand
CTCCATTACATGAATAGATGTACTACACTGCATGGCTAGCTAGTAAAGGCCTTACAGATGAAAGATTAATAACATGGCCTCCTTCCTCACCTGACCTAAACCCTATTGAGAACTTGTGGCCCCTTCCTTATGGAGAGATTTATGGTGAAGGAAAACACTACACCTCTCTGAACAGGTGGTTGCTACTTCACAAAAATATGATCATCAACACATTAAGAAACTGACAGACACCATGAATGGAAAGCTCATGACTGTTATTGCTTTTTCTACCTCCTATGAAAAGCTATCGGTACAGGAGGGACGGGTTATCAGTGATTGATAGCACTGTGAAAAAGTTTAGAAAACGTACAATTTTTTTAAAGCTTTTAAGCGAATTTTAAGCATTTTGAAATACAGTATTTTTTCCGGAACCAAACCAAGTTTGCAGGGGCACAAGGGGGTCAGAACAATTGAAATACCCCAAAGTGACAATGTTTTGGATAGTAGACCCTTAACTGGCTCACCTAGGGGTGCAGTGAGAATTTTGGTCCCAAAGTTTTTTTTTTGGTAGAAATTATTGAGTGGAAATAAAAAGGAAGACATGCACCTCATATTTTATCACCCTACTATTTTCAGAAATATTTTCAATGTGACCCTAATCCTGTGCGGGACACAGTCCAAAAGGAAAGGAACACCCAGTTTCTCTCAGGATACAGATTTTGATTGAAAATATTTCAAACCCAATTGCACACTTAAATAGGCATAGAGCTGCAAAAATGATTAAAAAAAAAAAGAAAAGCAAATAACCCAATTTTACAAACTACACCCTCAAGTTAATAAAAGCAAATTTTATTAACTTTGCTAACTCTTTAGGTGCTCCACAGGAATTAAAACAAAATGAGAGTAAAATGTAAAAATGTAATTTTATTTTCCATTTTTAGGACTTTTTCCTGTAATACGAAAGAAAATCAAACATCAATATTTATAAGTAGAGATCAGCGAGCATACTCTTCCGAGCTTGGTGCTCGTTCGAGTATTAGGGTACTCGTAAGTGCTCGCTGCTCGGACGAGTATCTCGCCATGCTCGAGGAAATGGCAACTTCCGCATCGTGCATTTTTGGCGCCTAAAAACTCAGCCAATCACAAGCCAGGAGACTCTGCGGTACACCCAGCATCACGTGGGGCCCTTACATGTCGATAGTAGGGGTTGGCTGGCCTGATCAGGTGACCCTGGAATATACTAGTGACTGGCCGTGGTGCTCGGCTCAGATGCTGTCTGGATGTCGTTAGGGATAGAGCTGCTGCGTTTCAGGGAGAGTGCGACATTTGTCTGGGTCGCAGTCTAAATAGCCACCGTCAGTAGGGTGTCAGTTAGCTCTACGATAGTTTCTGCACGTCACGTTCCCCAAAAAACAAAACTCAAAAAAAAAATTTTAAAAAAAATATTTTTTTAGTTGTTTTAGCTCAGTGATACAAATCCATTTCACACAGCTGCGTGGAACCATTCTGTGTGTCACAGTTCATTACACTCACTCCTATCCATATTTTCTGTCCAGGTGACACTTTCTGTACGTCACTTAATACAACCAAGTCTTTTGCTGCCTGTCACGTATATAGCTTGATCCCAAAAATCTCTGTGCGACATTTGTCTGGGTCACAGTCTAAATAGCCACCGTCAGTAGGGTGTCAGTCAGCTCTACGATAGTTTCTGCACGTCACGTTCCAAAAAAAACAAAAATCCAAAACAAAATATACAAAAAAAATGAGTTTTTTTGTTGTTTTAGCTCAGTGATACAAATCCATTTCACACAGCTGCGTGGAACCATTCTGTGTGTCACAGTTCAGCTGTCCACTCACTCCAATCCGTGTTTACTGTCCAGGTGACACTTTCTGTACGTCACTTAATACAACCAAGTCTTTTACTGCCTGTCACGTATATAGCTTGATCCCAAAAATCTCTGTGCGACATTTGTCTGGGTCGCAGTCTAATTAGCCACCGTCAGTAGGGTGTCAGCTAGCTCTACGATAGTTTCTGCACGTCACGTTCCCAAAAAAACAAAACTCCAAAAAAATTTTTAAAAAAATAGTTTTTTAGTTGTTTTAGCTCAGTGATACAAATCCATTTCACACAGCTGCGTGGAACCATTCTGTGTGTCACAGTTCATTACACTCACTCCTATCCGTATTTTCTGTCCAGGTGACACTTTCTGTACGTCACTTAATACAACCAAGTCTTTTGCTGCCTGTCACGTATATAGCTTGATCCCAAAAATCTCTGTGCGACATTTGTCTGGGTCGCAGTCTAAATAGCCACCGTCAGTAGGGTGTCAGTTAGCTCTACAATAGTTTCTGCACGTTCCCAAAAAAACAAAACTCCAAAAAAAAATTAAAAAAAATAGTTTTTTAGTTGTTTTAGCTCAGTGATATAAATCCATTTCACACAGCTGCGTAGAACCATTCTGTGTGTCACAGTTCAGTACACTCACTCCAATCCGTATTTTCTGTCCAGGTGACACTTTCTGTACGTCACTTAATTAAACCAGACTGAACAAGTTTGTGGGTTTCAGTACAGCAGGCCCATTTATTTTTTATTTTTTATATAATACACTTATATACTGAAAATGTTGAACCCCAGGGCTAAGGTGCGAGGACGAGGGCGTGGGCGTGGGCATTCAATTACTGCAGGGGGCAGAGGCCGTGGTCCTGGGCAAGGTGAGAAAGTACCTGCTGATGAGGGAGCAGGGGAATGCCGCAGAGCTACACTCCCTAGCTTCATGTCTCAACTTACAGGGACACGTGGTAGAGGACTGTTGAAACCACAACAGTGCGAACACCTGATGTCGTGGATTGCGGACAATGCTTCAAGTAATTTGTCCACCAGTCAGTCTTCCACGCAGTCCATCTATGTTACCCAAGGGAGCACTCCTCTGGCTCCTCCACCTCAACCTCCTTCCCCCCAGTCTGCCCCCTCCCAGGAAAATTTGGAATGCGATCCGGCATACTCTCAGGAACTGTTTTCTGGACCCTTCCCAGAGTCACAAACCACTTCTCAGGTTGCTGCTGACCTCGTTCCCGATGCCCAAGTTTTCCAACTGTCGCAGTCTGTGGGTGATGATGATGATGATGATGACGACAATGTTGAGTTAGTGGAAGAAGTTTGTAAAGAGGTGTCAGACGATGAGGAGACACGGTTGTCAGACAGTGGTGAAGTTGTTGTCAGGGCAGGAAGTCCGAGGGGGGAGCAGACTGAGGAATCGGAGGATGACGAGGTGACTGACCCAAGCTGGGTTGATAAGCCGAGTGAAGACAGTGCTTCTGAGGCGGAGGCGAGTGCTGCACCAGAACAGGTTGGAAGAGGCAGTGGTGTGGCCAGAGGGAGAAGCAGGGCCAGAGCTGGTGCATAAGCAGCAACTGTTTCACGTAGTGAAGCTCCCGTGGCGAGGCCTAGATGTTCGCAAGTCTGGAGGTTCCTTAAAGAAAGTGAGGATGACCGACGGACTGTGGTGTGCAACCTGTGCCACACCAGGATCAGCAGGGGTGCCACCACTACAAGCCTAACCACCACCAGCATGCGCAGGCATATGAGTGCTAAACACCCCACTCAATGGAACCATGGCCGTTCACCACCTCCTGCAGGTCACACCACTGCTCCTTCCCCTGTGTAACTCGCTGCCTCTGCTAGTCAACCCCCTGCCCAGGACCCCGGCACGAGCACCTCCCGCCAGAAAACCACACCTTTGCCTCCACGATCTTCCACAGTGTCCACCAATGTGTCCCAGCGCAGCGTTCAGCTGTCTTTACAGCAGACGCTGGAGCGCAAGAGGAAATACAGTTCCACCCACCCACATGCCCAAGCCCTCAACGTCCACATCTCCAAACTGCTGAGCCTGGAGATTCTGCCCTATAGGCTGGTAGAGACCGAGGCCTTTCGCAATCTCATGGCGGTGGCTACACCTCGGTATTCGGTCCCCAGCCGCCACTATTTTTCCCGATGTGCCGTCTCAGCCCTACACCAGCACGTGTCAGAGAACATCCTCCGTGCCCTGACCAACGTTGTTCCTGAGAAGGTCCACCTAACCACGGACACGTGGACAAGTGCTGCCGGGCAGGGACACTATATCTCACTGACGGCACGTTGGGTTAACTTGGTGGAGGCTGGGACCGAGACTGATCCTGGGGCCGCTCATGTACTGCCCACACCGAGGATTGCGGGGCCTACCTCGGTCACGGTCTCTTAGACTTACTATGCCTCCTCCGCCGACCCCTCCTCCTCCTCCACCTCCTCCTCCGAATTACCATCCGTGGGCACGGCGCCTTCAGTCGGTAGCTCTAGGCGCAGCAGCAGTGCCGTGGGTAAGCGCCAGCAGGCGGTGCTCAAACTGCTGAGCTTAGATGACAAAAGGCACACCGCCCAAGAGCTGTTACAGGGCATCACGGCACAGACCGTTCTGTGGATGGCACCGCTGAACCTCAAGCCAGGCATGGTTGTGTGTGACAACGTGCGTAACCTGGTGGCGGCTCTGCAACTTGACAGACTGACACATGTGCCATGCCTGGCACACGTGTTTAATCTCACAGTTGAGCGGTTCCTCAAGACATACCCAATTTGTCAGATTTGCTCACCAAAGTGCGCCGCATCTGTGCGCATTTCCGCAAGTCAACCACAGATGCTGCCACTCTCAGGGCAGCGCAGCGGCGCCTATAACTGCCAGCTCACCGACTGTTGTGCGACTTACCCACGAGATGGAATTCGACATTAAACATGTTAGCCAGAGTTTACCAGCAGCGCAGAGCGATTGTAGACTGCCAGATGTCAACTGTCACAGGAGATGGGGGAGGAAGATACGTCGCTTGATAGGCAGAGTACCCTCAGGTCTGTTTCTCAGCGCGTATTGGAGGAGGGGGATGAGGATAAGGAGGAAGAGGAGGAGAATGTTGGCGAGACAGAAGAGGGTACCAATGCTCAGTCCTTCTTAACTCTTGAGCGTGTATGGGCTGAAGAGGAGGAGGAGGAGGAGGAGAAGGAAATGGAGAGTCAGGCCAGTGAGGAGAGAGAATTCTTGCATGTTGGGACTCTGGCGCACATGGCAGACTTCATGTTAGGCTGCCTATCCCGTGACCCTCGCGTTAGAAGCATTTTTTCAAACACCGATTACTGAGTGTTCACTCTCCTGGACCCATGGTACAAGCAGAACCTTTCCACTCTCATCCCTGTAGATGAAAGGAGTATGAGAGTGAATCAATATCAACAGGCCCTGGTGCACAAGCTGAAACAATCCTTCCTATTTGACGCCGATAGCGGCAGAGGGCGTGGTTCTGTGGGCCAAGTAGCGGGGGAGAGGAGGTGAGCAGGCAGCTTGTCCAGCACTGGCAGGGGAACGCTCTCCAAGGGCTTTGCCAGCAAGACACTGTCACCTGTCCCCAGTTTAGGTAGAGTAGGGGGGAGCTGTACAGAAAGATGGTGAGGGAATACCTAGCTGACCATACCAACGTCCTGCGTGATCACTCTGCTCCATACAACTACTGGGTTTTAAAGCTGGACACGTGGCCTGAACTGGCGCTGTATGCCTTGGAGGTGCTGGCCTGCCCTGCCGCTAGCGTGTTGTCAGAGCGGGTATTCAGTGCAGCTGGTGGTGTCATCACCAATAAGCGTACACGCCTGTCAACTGACAGCACTGACAGGCTGATGCTTATTCAAATGAATAAAGCCTGGATTTCACCGGAATTCAAATCTCCTCCGGGGGAAAGCAGCTAAAGAATAAGATTCCTTATGTATCCGATTCCTCTCCTCTACTCCTCCTCCTCCTTCTCTTCATTGCCAAACGCTGACCCAAAAGGGCCAACTTGCACTCTTTTAAGACAATGTTTCCGGAGGGCCACTTACAGGCCCTCTCTCCAAACAATTTTTCCGGAGCGTCTACTACAGACACTCTAAAACCATTTTTCAGGAGCGTCAACTACAGACACAAAAAAACATTTTTCGGAGGGTCTTCTTCAGACACTCCAAAAAAAAATTTTTGGGAGGCTCACCTACAGACATTTGACTGCAATCTCAGTCGGACAAAGGCATTGGTGGTGTCACCGCCATGCTGTGTCAGGCTAAATTTTTGGGTGGTTCACCTGCTACCTCAGTCTAACTCGATCACTCTGTTGTCACCGCCGCCATACAGGGTCACACTAAATTTTAATGTGCTTCGCCTGCTCGCACAGTGTAACTCGGTCACTCTGTAGTCACAGCCATACAGGGCCATGATAAATGTTTATGTGCTTCGCCTGCTCCTGCACTGTAACTCGGTCACTCTGTTGTCACAGCCATACAGGGCCACGATAAATTTTTATGTGCTTCGCCTGCTCCCACACTGTAACTTGGTCACTCTGTAGTCACAGCCATACAGGGCCATGATAAATTTTTATGTGCTTCGCCTGCTCCTGCAGTGTAACTCGGTCACTCTTTAGTCACAGCCATACAGGGCCACGATAAATTTTTATGGTCTGGGTGAGCACAATTGCCTTGAGGGTCACCACCAGGCTGTTGCCTGAGAATTTGGGGTAATGGTGGGATTAGGCAGCCTCAGAGGCATCCCTGCATGCTGCCCCTGCTGTTTCCTGTCCATTTCCGTGGTGTTTCCATCATTTTCTGAGGTTTCCAGGTTTTCACCCAGCTTTCCCTAGGCAGAGTCTTGGTCCCCTGCAAAAATGCTCGAATCTCCCATTGACTTCAATGGGATTCGTTATGCGAAACGAGCAGCCGAGCATCGGGAAAAATTCGACTCGAATAACGAGCACCCGAGCATCTCTAATTGTTATGCATTCAACTGTCAGCATTACACTGACAGTGTGCCTATGAGCCCTCAGGCTGGGTCTCATAGGCTTCCATAGCTGGCAGGCTCCCATGCCTGTGTAAGGCATTGAGCGGCCTTAGCAGCCACTGGTTTAAGACATCAGGCCTCTAGCATCGCAGCGTAGGCGGCCTCTCTCTGCAAACCAGTGTCATATGAAGGGTTGATATGCTGGCACCGGTGTTGTCAGTAAATGCTGGGCCCCTGAACTCATGCAGGCACAGCTACTGTGTCCGCTGATCAGAGTGCCATATTTACATGACGCTCTGGCATAAAACCAAGCACCAAATATATATGGAGTTTGGTTACTCTCGGGTTAACAGATAAAAATAAACAAATGAGACAGGAAAATTTCACTTTTTAATTTAGTAACATAATAATTCTGCACACTTATAGTTGCTGAATAATTAGGCACACATTCTCCTAAGAAAGCCAAAACCTCACCTTTACTTTTTTAAAGGGTTATCCCGACACCCCCTGCTAATCAGCTGTATGAAGGTAAGACGTGCGCAGTATGCACCTGCCATCTCCCTTCTCTCTTCCTGCTCGCCATAGAAATAGCAGCAGCGAGCAAATTCAGTTATGTACTGCATATTATTATTAATAAAAGGACAACAGGACATGTGGACTTGACCTTTAAATCCAGGGTGTGGAGTCTAAGGGATTGTGGGTAGAGATGAGCGAGCACTAAAATGCTCGGGTGCTCGTTATTCGAGTCGAACTTTTCCCAATGCTCGGGTGCTCGTTTCGAATAACGAACCCCATTAAAGTCAATGGGAGTCTCGAGCATTTTTGCAGGGGACCAAGGCTCTGCCTAGGGAAGGCTGGGTGAAAACCTGGAAACCTCAGAAAATGATGGAAACACCACGGAAATGGACAGGAAACAGCAGGGGCAGCATGCATGGATGCCTCTGAGGCTGCCTAATCTTACCATTACCCCAAATTCTCAGGCAACAGCCTGGTGGTTACCCTCATGGAAATTGTGCTCACCCAGACCAAGAAAGGCGAGGCAAATACCCATCACATGTTAGGGAAGCACCCAACTAGGTGCCACGAAGGTCCATCACCGCCTGCAGGTGACACCACTGCTCATGCTGGAACTGCTGTGCTATCCCCCTCCCCACGACGCAGGCATAAGCCTGACACATCATAGTGACAGCGTAGTGACACCAACAAGTGACCAAGTTAGATTGAGGTAGCAGTCAAATGTCTGTAGGCAAGCCTCCAAAAAATTTGTTTTGGAGTGTCCGAAGTTGACCCTCCTAAAAAATTGTTTAGGAGTGTCTGTAGTTGACACTTCTGTAAAATATTTTATTTGTTTTCCCTGTTATTAGTTAATGTACAACCCATGGCTGGCATGGTGGGAATATATAGGGAAGCACCCAACTAGGTGCAACGAAGATCCATCACCCATGCCCATGCTGGCACTGCTCTCCTATCCCCAGCCACACGATGCAGGCATAAGCCTGACACAGCATGGCGGTGACACCAACAAGTGACCAAGCTAGATGAGGTAGCAGGTAAGCCACCCAAAAATTTAGCCAGACGCAGCATTGCGGTGACAACAGAGTGATCGAGTTAGACTGAGGTAGCAGGAGGTGAAGCATCCTCCAAGTAGGCAGTACATGAGCGGCCCCAGGGTCAGACTCGGTCAGAGTATGTGAAATGTTCAGGGTGGCCAAACGCCAGGCTCGACGGTGGACCCGTTTCGGTTTATCGATTGTCGAAATGTTGGCTGACATCAAGTTTAGTATCTGTTCTTATCAGTTGCTGTGGCTGTTGGTGGTAAAGTGGTGAGCATAGCTGCTTCCCAAGCAGTTGACCCGGGTTCGATTCCCGTCTATCGCAGGAGGCAATTAAAAGAAGAACAAAAAAAAAAATCAGTACAATATCTAATACGTTCCCTACCCGGGTAAATTGTTTGGAGAGAGGGCCTGTAGGTGGGGGGAAGGAGGTTGAGTTGGAAGAGCCAGAGGAGTGCCCCCTGGGCTAGCATGTGTGGTGGTGACAACACCTGGATGGAGTTCGAATGACGACGCAGGACCCCAACTTAAAAATTTAGCATCAACCGGTACAATTGTCAATTATGAGATTGATCAAGTGTGGTATGTGTTCTATGTATACTACTCAGTTTAATACCGTATATGGCACCTATCCGGAAAAATAATTTGGAGAGAGAGAAAGATAGGAAAAAGACGTAAATTGTTTGGAGAGAGGGCCTGTAGGTGGACCTCTGGAAAAAATTGTTTGGAGAGAGGGCCTGTAGGTGGACCTCCGGAAAAATTGTTTGGAGAGAGGGCCTGTAGGTGGACCTCTGGAAAAATTGTTTGAAGAGAGGGCCTGTAGGGGGCCCTCCTGAAACATTGTGGTAAAAGAGTGCCAGTTGGACCTCTAAAAAAATGGCGTTTTTTTGGTCAGCGTTAGGCAAAGACGACAAGGAGGAGAAGGAGTAGGAGGAGTAGAGAAGAGGAATCGGATACATAAGTTATTTAAATCTTTAGCTGCTTTCCCCCGGAGGAGATTTGAATTCCGGTGAAATCCAGGCTTTGTTCATTTTAATAAGCGTCAGCCTGTCAGCGCTGTCAGTTGACAGGCGTGTACGCTTATCGGTGATGACGCCACCAGCTGCACTGAATACCCGCTCTGACAGCACGCTAGCGGCGGGGCAGGCCAGCACCTCCAAGGCGTACAGCGCCAGTTCAGGCCACGTGTCCAGCTTTGAAACCCAGTAGTTGTATGGAGCAGAGTGATCGCTACGGACGTTGGTATGGTCAGCTAGGTACTCCCTCACCATCTTTATGTACAGCTCCCCCCTACTCTGCCTAGACTGGGGATAGGTGACAGTGTCTTGCTGGGGTGATATAAAACTGGCAAAGGCCTTGGAGAGCGTTCCCCTGCCAGTGCTGGACAAGCTGCCTGCTCGGCTCCTCTCCCCCGCTACTTGGCCCACAGAACCATGCCCTCTGCCGCTAGCGGCGTCAGATGGGAAGGATTGTTTCAGCTTGTGCACCAGGGCCTGTTGATATCTATTCACTCTCATACTCCTTTCCTCTGCAGGGATGAGAGTGGAAAGGTTCTGCTTGTACCGTGGGTCCAGGAGAGTGAACACCCAGTAATTGGTGTTTGAAAAAATGCTTCTAACGCGAGGGTCACGGGATAGGCAGCCTAACATGAAGTCTGCCATGTGCGCCAGAGTCCCAACACGTAAGAATTCCCTCTCCTCACTGGCCTGACTCTCCATTTTCTCCTTCTCCTCCTCCTCCAAGTCCTCCTCTTCAGTCCATACACGCTCAAGAGTTAAGGACTGAGAACTGGTACCCTCTTCTGTCTCGCCGACATTCTCCTCCTCTTCCTCCTCATCCCCCTCCTCCGATACGCGCAGAGAAACAGACCGGAGGGTGCTATCAAGCGACGTATCTTCCTCCACCGTCTCTTGTGACAAGCGCAAAGCATCCGACTTGATGCTGAGCAGTGAGTTTTTCAACAGGCAAAGCAGCGGGATGGTGAGGCTGATAATGGCGGCATCGCCGCTGACCATCTGTGTTGACTCCTCAAAGTTGCTCAACACCTGGCAGATATCAGACATCCACGTCGACTCCTCATTGTAGACTTGAGGAATCTGACTGACCTGACTAACAGTTCTGGTGGAAGTTGACATCTTGCAGTCTACAATCGCTCTGCGCTGCTGGTAAACTCTGAATAACATGTTTAATGTCGAATTACATCTCGTGGGCATGTCGCACAACAGTCGGTGAGCTCGCAGTTTTAGGCGGCGCTGTGCTGCCCTGAGAGTGGCAGCATCTGTGGTCGACTTGCGGAAATGCGCACAGATGCGGCGCACCTTGGTGAGCAAATCAGACAGATTGGTGTATGTCTTGAGGAACCGTTGAACTATTAGATTGAATACGTGGGCCAGGCATGGCACGTGTCAGTCTGTCGAGTTGCAGAGCCGCCACCAGGTTACACCCGTTGTCACACACAACCATGCCTGGCTTGAGGTTCAGCGGTGCCAGCCACACATCGGTCTGCGCCGTGATGCCCTGTAACAGCTCTTGGCCGGTGTGCCTTTTGTCACCTAAGCTCAGCAGTTTGAGCACCGCCTGCTGGCGCTTACCCACTGCACTGCTGCTGCGCCTAGAGCTACCGACTGAAGGCGCCGTGCCCATGGATGGTAATTCGGTGGAGGAGGAGGAGGGGTCGTAGGAGGAGGCATAGTACGTCTGAGAGACCGTGACCGAGGTAGGCCCCGCAATCCTCGGTGTGGGCAGTACATGAGCGGCCCCAGGATCAGTCTCGGTCCCAGCCTCCACCAAGTTAACCCAATGTGCCGTCAGTGAGATATAGTGTCCCTGCCCGACAGCACTTGTCCACGTGTCCGTGGTTAGGTGGACCTTCTCAGAAACAGCATTGGTCAGGGCACGAATGATGTTCTGAGACACGTGCTGGTGTAGGGCTGGGACGGCACATCGGGAAAAATAGTGGCGGCTGGGGACCGAATACTGAGGGACAGCCACCGCCATGAGATTGCGAAAGGCCTCGGTCTCTACCAGCCTATAGGGCAGCATCTCCAGGCTCAGCAATTTGGAGATGGGTGGCACTGTATTTGGGTGGGTGGAACTGTATTTCCTCTTGTGCTCCAGCGTCTGCTGTAAAGACAGCTGAACGCTGCGCTGGGACACATTGGTGGACACTGTGGAGGATCGTGGAGGCGAAGGTGTGTTTTCCGGTGGGAGGCGCTCGTGCCGTGGTCCTGGGCAGGGGGTTGACTAGCAGAGGCAGCGAGTGACACAGGGGAATGAGCAGTGGTGTGACCCGCAGGAGATGGTGAACGGCCATGGTTCCATTGAGTGGGGTGTTTAGCACTCATATGCCTGCGCATGCTGGTGGTGGTTAGGCTAGTAGTGGTTGCACCCCTGCTGATCCTGGTGTGGCACAGGTTGCACACCACTGTCCGTCGGTCATCCTCACTTTCTTTAAAGAACCTCAAGACTTGCGAACATCTAGGCCTCGCCACGGGAGCTTCACTACTTGAAACAGTTGCTGCTGATGAACCACCTCTGGCCCTGCTTCTCCCTCTGGCCACACCACTGCCTCTTCCGACCTGTTCTGGTGCAGCACTCGCCTCCGCCTCAGAAGCACTGTCTTCACTCGGCTTATCAACCCAGCTTGGGTCATTCACCTCGTCATCCCTCGATTCCTCAGTCTGCTCCCCCTGAGTCTGCTCCCCCCTCGGACTTCCTGCCCTGACAACAACTTCACCACTGTGACAACCGTGTCTCCTCATCGTCCGACACCTCTTTACAAACTTCTTCCACTAAGTCAACATTGTCATCATGATCATCATCATCATCACCCACAGACTGCGACAGTTGGAAAACTTGGGTATCGGGAACGAGGTTAGCAGCAACCTGAGAAGTGGTTTGTGACTCTGGGAAGGGTCCAGAAAACAGTTCCTCAGAGTATGCCGGATCGCATTCCAAATTTTCCTGGGAGGGGGCAGACTGGGGGGAAGGAGGTTGAGGTGGAGGAGCCAGAGGAGTGCTCCCTTGGGTAACGTGGGTGGACTGCGTGGAAGACTGACTGGTGGACAAATTACTTGAAGCATTGTCCGCAATCCACAACATCAGCTGTTCGCACTGTTGTGGTTTCAACAGTCCTCTACCACGTGTCCCTGTAAGCTGAGACATGAAGCTAGGGAGTGTAGCTCTGCGGCATTCCCCTGCTCCCTCATCAGCAGGTACTGTCTCAACCTGCCCAGGACCACAGCCTCTGCCCCCTGCAGTAATTGAATGCCCACGCCCACGCCCTCGTCCTCGACCCTTAGCCCTGGGGTTCAACATTTTCTGTATATAAGTGTATTATATAAAAAAAAATAAATACATGGGCCTGCTGTACTGAAACCCACAAACTTGTTTAGTCTGGTTTAATTAAGTGACGTACAAAATGTGTCAACTGGACAGAAAATACTGATTGTAGTGAGTTGACAGCTGAACTGTGACACACAGAATGGTTCCACGCAGCTGTGTGAAATGGATTCGTATCACTGAGCTAAAATAACAAAAAAACTATTTTTTTTAATGTATATATTTTTTTATATTTTTTTTTAGTTTTGTTTTTTTTGGAACGTGACGTGCAGAAACTATCGTAGACCTAACTAACACCCTGCTGATGGTGGCTATTTTGACTGCGACCCAGACAAATGTCGCACAGAGATTTTTGTGATCAAGCTATATACGTAAGAGCAAAAGACCTTGTTGGATTAAGTGATGTACAGAAAGTGTCACCTGGACAGAAAATACTGATTGTAGTGAGTGGACAGCTGAACTGTGACACACAGAATGGTCCACGCAGCTGTGTGAAATGGATTTGTATCACTGAGCTAAAACAACAAAGAAACTATTTTTTTATATATATATTTTTTTTATATATTTTTTTTTAGTTTTTATTTTTTTTTTAACGTGACGTGCAGAAACTATCGTAGACCTAACTCACACCCTGCTGACGGTGGCTATTTTGACTGCGACCCAGACAAATGTCGCACAGAGATTTTTTTTATCAAGCTATATACTGAGTGCAAAAGACCTTGTTGGATTAAGTGACGTACAGAAAGTGTCACCTGGACAGAAAATACCGATTGTAGTGAGTGGACAGCTGAACTGTGACACACAGAATGGTTCCACGCAGCTGTGTGAAATGGATTCGTATCACTGAGCTAAAACAACAAAAAAACTATTTTTTTATATATATATTTTTTTTTATATTTTTTTTTAGTTTTGTTTTTTTTGGAACGTGACGTGCAGAAACTATCGTAGACCTAACTCACACCCTGCTGACGGTGGCTATTTTGACTGCGACCCAGACAAATGTCGCACAGAGATTTTTGTGATCAAGCTATATACGTGAGAGCAAAAGACCTTGTTGGATTAAGTGACGTACAGAAAGTGTCACCTGAACAGAAAATACCGATTGTAGTGAGTGGACAGCTGAACTGTGACACACAGAATGGTTCCACGCAGCTGTGTGAAATGGATTCGTATCACTGAGCTAAAACAACAAAAAAACTATTTTTTTATATATATATTTTTTTTTAATATTTTTTTTTAGTTTTGTTTTTTTTGGAATGTGACGTGCAGAAACTATCGTAGACCAGAGTGGACAGCTGAACTGTGACACACAGAATGGTTCCACGCAGCTGTGTGAAATGGATTTGTATCACTAAGATATAACAATAAAAACAAAAAGGGTTATATATGGCGATAGCTGCACTACTAGTGCCAGCCAGCCAAACCAGGAGACAAAAAAAAATGTCTTGTAGCCCTTAGAAGGGCTGTTGGGTTCTTGGGAGATCACTCCTGCCTAACAAAGAACTAAATGCAGGCCCTAACACTCTCCCTGAAACGCAGCAGCTCTATCCCTAACGACATCCAGACAGCATCTGAGCCGAGCACCGCGGCCAGTCACTAGTATATTCCAGGGTCACCTGATCAGGCCAGCCAACCCCTGCTATCGACCTGTAAGGGCCCCACGTGATGCTGGGTGTACCACAGAGTCTCCCGGCTTGTGATTGGCTGAGTTTATAGGCGCCAAAAATGCACAATGCGGAAGTTGCCATTTCCTCGAGCATGGCGAGATACTCGTCCGAGCAGCGAGCGCTTACGAGTACCCTAATACTCGAACGAGCACCAAGCTCGGACGAGTATGCTCGCTCATCTCTAATTGTGGGCTTTTACCCTGAATCCCCACAAGGAGATATGGACTTGAATACAGATAACTGTGATGGAATAGGTCTTTACTGCAAATTAGATGGAAGTGAGACCCCTAGTGGACATGACTTTATAACTTTTTTTCAGGTAGGTGCAGGCATATTTTCTAACTGATGTGACTTAGAAATTTGCTGTTTACACAATTCTCTATTAAAATTAAATGCAAGTGTTGGACAGTACAGTGACTCTTTAAGAGTCCGGATGCTGGCGCATACATGCAACTCTCAGGCAGGTCAACCTAGTGGCAGCAGAACGTGTGAACTAACAGCAGAATCCCAGAGAGGTGAGCTGACGTACAGTATACAGTATCATTACAGATACGCTTACCTGGGATGCATAAAAAGCAAGGAAGATAGTGATATATACAAATCCCTGTGTGCTTATGTGCATGCATCAACTTGTACGTTATTTTAGCATCTCAATCATCAGCTTGCTGTGTAATGGCAAAGCTGTGGTTAATGGCAGACCTGCTCTTTTCCATCATGCACAGAATAGTATGCATCATTCTTACAAACCTTACAAATAACTCTTGTTTCTGGTCCGAGTGATGCTCATGACCAGCATCTATAACTCCAGTCCTTCCCAGTTCCATCCCCGGAGAATTTCCCCATTAAACAGAATAATATGCAGACCTCATAAACAACCCAATAACAGCAGATTAAATCTAAACTAATTCAAAACATGATGGGACATTCTTTTATACTATTTGACAATGCTGGATATAATTCCACGCACTTCTAATACAGACACAATAATATCCTGCTTCAAGGGTTATTTTCCAATCATGCTGAGATAAAGACATAGAAAACTTCCAAGTGCGAGAATCCATATGCTACCCTATCAGTTCTACTGCAGACTAATCAAGAAACCCTTAAGAGTTTGCAATTCACTCTGTTTTTATGATTATTAAAATCTGACACCAACGTATGATTTGCATTGGTTCTATGTTCCATTACACAGGCATTTCCTATTTACACTCGGTGAGATGTACCTAGGGGCAGGGAGGCCGCAGAGGAAGACTACAGTAGAAAGTCATAAAGAGGCAGAAATAATCAGACATAAAGGCTGCACCAGAGCGTAAAAATATGAAATTGTAGTTGAAGCTAGGAGATGTAAATCATTATTCCCAGAGCAGAAAAAAATAAAGAAAATATGTTGTTAATATCTATTATGCCTTCATCTTTTTGTAGATATGCCTTCTTTGTATAAAATGACATAGGATTGACTATATGTCATTAATGAGGCTGTCCCATCAGGCAGCTGAAATTCAGCTTATATTGCCACAGAAGCTGGTTGTAGTTGTGTACATTGTAGTCCATTGTAAGGACAACCCATTGTTTGTAGTGAGAAAGGTGCAATAACTGCTTATAAATATGTAATATTTGGGACATATAGTTTTCTGGATAAAATTATTTGAAGTCCCTCCATGTATTCTACTTCCTGTTCTGGCTCTTTAATTTCCTCCTTTATTTGGACTTTTATCATGACAAAGAGCCTCGCTTGATCTTTCTCAGTCAGACCATCACAGGGACAAGAGTGACCTCCTCCCCCACCACCACCTTAGTGACTCAATTTTGGCATCACACATTACACAGATAAGTGCAATGCTCTGCGGTGTGCATTTTTATCTAGGCCTATCAAGAGCACAATAGAGCTGTCATAGTATTGTCTGAATTCAACATCTACTATTGTCAGGAGGATTACCTTTCAAAAAACATCTTCCTCTCATAGCAGCGGTAAACTGACATGGATTACCTATCAATATGAGGCCTTTTCATATGTGTTGTCTGCTACAGAAGAACAGTATTTTATATTGAATTATCATAGTACAGTACTATCGAAATGTAAAAGAAAAACAGACAAAAACTGTAGATATACAGTACAGACCAAAAGTTTGGACACACGTTCTCATTCAAAGAGTTTTCTGTATTTTCATGACTATGAAAATTGTAGATTCACACTGAAGGCATCAAAACTACGAATTAACACATGTGGAATTATATACTTAACAAAAAATTGTGAAACAACTGAAAATATGTCTTATATTCTAGGTTCTTCAAAGTAGCCACCTTTTGCTTTGATTACTGCTTTGCACACTCTTGGCATTCTCTTGATGAGCTTCAAGAGGTAGTCACCTGAAATGGTTTTCACTTCACAGGTGTGCCCTGTCAGGTTTAATAAGTGGGATTTCTTGCCTTATAAATGGGGTTGGGACCATGAGTTGTGTTGGGCAGAAGTCAGGTGGATACACAGCTGATAGTCCTACTGAGTAGACTGTTAGAATTTGTATTATGGCAAGAAAAAAGCAGCTAAATAAAGATAAACGGGTGGCCATCATTACTTTAAGAAATGAAGGTCAGTCCGAAAAATTGGGAAAACTTTGAAAGTGTCCCCAAGGGCAGTCGCAAAAACCATCAAGCGCTACAAAGAAACTGGCTCACATGAGGATTGCCCCAGGAAAGGAAGACCAAGAGTCACCTCTGCTGCGGAAGATAAGTTAATCTGAGTCACCCGCCTCAGAAATCGCAGGTTAACAGCAGCTCAGATTAGAGACCAGGTCAATGCCACACAGAGTTCTAGCAGCAGACACATCAGACACAAGGACAGGCAACAAGCAGAAGAGACTTGTTTGGGCTAAAGAACACAAGGAATGGACATTAGACCAGTGGAAATCTGTGCTTTGGTCTTATGAGTCCAAATTTGAGACCTTTGGTTCCAACCACCGCGTCTTTGTGCGACTCAGAAAAGTTGAATGGATGGACTCTACATGCTTGATTCCCACCGTGAATCATGGAGGAGTAGGTGTGATGGTGTGGGGGTGCTTTGCTGGTGACACTGTTGGGGATTTTTTCAAAATTGAAGGCATACTGAACCAGCATGGGTACCACAGCATCTTGCAGCGGCATGCTATTCCATCCGGTTTGCATTTAGTTGGACCATCATTTATTTATCAACAGGACAATGACACCAAACACACCTCCAGGCTGTGTAAGGGCTATTTGACCAAGAAGGAGAGTGATGGGGTGCCACACCAGATGACCTGGCCTCCACAGTCACAAGACCTGAACCCAATCGAGATGGTTTGGGGTGAGCTGGACCGCAGAGCGAAGGCAAAAGGGCCAACAAGTGCTAAGCATCTCTGGGAACTCCTTCAAGACTGTTGGAATACCATTTCATACCATTTCATACCTTATGGGAATAAAAGGTTAAGGAACAAGAAAAAACCAATGTGGATAAACAGAACTGTAAAGAAAGCAATAAATGACAAACAGAAAGCATTTAAATCACTAAAACAGGAGGGGAGCGAGGAAGCATTGAAAAACTATAAGGAAAAAAATAGAATATGTAAAAGACAAATAAAAACAGCCAAACTAGAGACCGAGAGATTAATCGCCAAAGAAAGTAAAACTAACCCTAAAATGTTCTTTAATTATATAAATGGTAAAAAGTATAAACCTGAAGGTGTCGGCCCCTTACAGAGTAATGAGGGGGGAGTTGCAGAGAGCGATGAGGAGAAAGCAAAGCTACTAAATATCTTTTTCTCCACTGTATTCACTGAGGAAAATAAACTGTCAGATGAAATGCAGAATATAAAAGTAAATTCCCCATTAAAAGTGCCCTGTCTGACCCAGGAAGAAGTAGAGCTGCGTCTTAAAAAGATTAAAATAGACAAATCGCCAGGACCGGATGGGATACACCCCCGTATCCTAAGAGAATTAAGTAATGTCATCGCCAGACCCTTATTTCTGATATTTAAGGACTCTATACTGACAGGGAGTGTTCCACAGGATTGGCGCATAGCAAATGTGGTGCCAATATTCAAAAAGGGTCCAAAAACAGAGCCCGGGAACTATAGGCCGGTAAGTTTAACATCTGTCGTGGGTAAACTGTTTGAGGGTTTTCTAAGAGATGCTATCTTGGAGTGCCTCAATGAAAATAAGCAAATAACTCCATATCAGCATAGCTTCATGAGGGATCGGTCATGTCAAACCAATTTAATCAGTTTCTATGAGGAGGTAAGTTCTAGACTGGACCGCAGCGAATCAATGGATGTCGTATATCTGGACTTCTCCAAAGCATTTGACACTGTACCACATAAAAGGTTAGTATATAAGATGAGAATGCTTGGCCTGGGAGAAAATGTCTGTATGTGGGTAAGTAACTGGCTCAGTGATAGAAAACAGAGGGTGGTTATTAATGGTACATGCTCAGATTGGGTCACTGTAACTAGTGGGGTACCACAGGGGTCAGTATTGGGCCCTATTCTCTTCAATATATTTATTAATGATCTTGTAGAAGGCTTGCACAGTAAAATATCAATTTTTGAAGATGACACTAAACTGTGTAAAGTAATTAACACAGAAGAGGACAGTACACTGCTACAAATGGATCTGGATAGACTGGAGGCTTGGGCAGAGAAGTGGCAGATGAGGTTTAACACTGACAAATGTAAAGTTATGCATATGGGAAGGAATAATGCAAGTCACCAGTACATACTGAATGGTAAAATATTGGGTAATTCTGACATAGAAAAGGCCAGTGTCAGACAGCTGCTGCCAAGGCCAATAAGATAATGGGTTGCATCAAAAGAGGCATAGATGCCCGTGATGAGAACATAGTCCTGCCACTTTACAAATCACTAGTCAGACCACACATGGAGTACTGTGTACAGTTCTGGGCTCCTGTGAACAAGGCAGACATAGCAGAGCTGGAGAGGGTTCAGAGGAGGGCAACTAAAGTAATAACTGGAATGGGTGGACTACAGTACCCAGAAAGATTATCAAAATTAGGCTTATTCACTTTAGAAAAAAGACGACTGAGGGGAGATCTAATAACTATGTATAAATATATCAGAGGTCAGTACAGAGATCTCTCCCACGATCTATTTATCCCCAGGACTGTGACGGTGACGAGGGGCCATCCTCTGCGTCTGGAGGAAAGAAGGTTTGTACACAAACATAGAAGAGGATTCTTTACGGTAAGAGCAGTGAGACTGTGGAACTCTCTGCCTGAGGAGGTGGTGATGGTAAGTTCACTGAAAGAGTTCAAGAGAGGCCTGGATGTATTTTTGGAGGGTAATAATATTACAGGTTATAGTTACTAGAGAGGGGTCATTGATCCAGGGAGTAATTCTGATTGCCTGATTGGAGTCGGGAAGGAATTTTTTTCCCTAAAGTGGGGAAAACTGGCTTCTACCTCACAGGGTTTTTTTGCCTTCCTCTGGATCAACTTATAGGAAAACAGGCTGAACTGGATGGACAGATGTCTTTTTTCGGCCTTGTAAACTATGTTACTATGTTACTAGGTGACTACCTCTTGAAGCTCATCAAGAGAATGCCAAGAGTGTGCAAAGCAGTAATCAAAGCAAAGGGTGGCTACTTTGAAGAACCTAGAATATAAGACATATTTTCAGTTGTTTCACACTTTTTTGTTAAGTATATAATTCCACATGTGTTAATTCATACTTTTGATGCCTTCAGTGTGAATCTACAATTTTCATAGTCATGAAAATACAGAAAACTCTTTGAATGAGAAGGTGTGTCCAAACTTTTGGTCTGTACTATAGTTTTCTATGAAAATTCCTTTCTGATGGACGTGGAAGCACTGTGGGGGAACTGAACAATTGCTGCTGAATTTCTACAAGGCTTACAGCTTATTCCTGTTGTCCAAGCAGTGAGACAACCTGTGAGAAGCATAAAATCACAAGATTGTCCTCAAGCGGACAATACCTATCTATTCACAAAAAAAAACGCCCCAAAGTATCAAAAGCATGTACATATAGAAACTACTGGAAACACAGATGAAGAGTGGCAACCGAAAGGCTTCTGAGAATTAAAGCATAAATCACAGAAATAGAAAATATATCTTTGAATTTGTTATACAAACGATAATCGAGACAATGGAAATTGTAAATGTACAGACATCTGGACTTAGGGGCTCATTTATTAAGATGTAATGTACTGCTGGCCTTGCAGGCCTATACATAACTTCAGTATCTTCTCCAGCAGGATGTGCGACAAACATAAATCTACGCCAGCTCCCATTATGAATGAGACGGTCCTGCATGCAGAGTGATGTGGATGGGGAAAAGTCGCAGATTTTGTCGCAAAATGGGGTGCAACAAAATCTGAATCTGATATATGCCACAAAATAAATGAGCCCCTTAGTTTACATATACCCAATGTCCTTTGTGCAATGTATTACAGGAAACCAAAGTGATAAAAGAATTTTAAAAAAATATACAAACGTATATTGAAATATGGAGGTACCAATATTGGCACTTCCATAAGGGGACCTCCCAATGTTCCAATGTGTTTCCTCTTGTGAAAGGTTCATAAGGGGACTATTATGTGGTAGGCATCCCCAGATTTCGTGGAATAAAACCACAACAGGAATTAAAGCATTTATGCAATCAAAGGAAGATCGTGTCACAGTTCAGGTGTATGTGCAACCTTGAACTCAACCCCACCACTGACCCTGCCTACTTGCATGGCCCGTCCTAGGCAACGGTGTACAACTTGTCGACAGTTCCTAGCCTAGGTACTGTTACGGGAGGCCGGCGGCGCGCTCCCCGCATGCAGCGCCGCCGGACTTCCGCTACTATGGAGCCTGTCGCGTCCTCGTCTCCATGGTGATGAAAGGCGGGGAGCGCCGGGCGCGCTTCCGGACACTGTGTGCCCGGCGTCCCCGCCCCCCTAGACGCGAGCAGTAGGCAGTACTGAGCGCTGGCCCGTTGCCAGCGCTCAGAGTTTATTATTATTTTTATTTGGGACCTTATGTATCGGTCATGTGGCGCTGGCCACGCCGCATGACCAAAGTTTTAGCACATTTGAGCACTGGCCACGTTAGGCCAGCGCTCATTATGCAAATGAGGTCATGTGACGTTGGCCCCGTCACATGACCCATTGGAGGGCTTTTTAAAGCCGGACAGTTGCCCTCTCAAATCGCCTGTGATTTGCTTACACCATTGATCAGTGCTTGTGCGTTCTCTGTTATTGGATTGTTTACTTGGATTTGGATTTCGGACTCTTGGACTGTTGACTTCTCTCTGTTTGACCCCTCGGTATTTACGTGACCTCCTGTGTTTGACCCGGCTAGCTGACCATTCTATATTGTGTTTGTTACGTCTGTGTTTTGTCTGTCCCTGTGTTCCCTCTCCCCTCCTGCGCACTTATACAGTGTAGGGACCGCCTTCGTGGTTGTCCGCGGCTACCTAGGGCCGTTTGAGGCAAGTAGGCAGGGAGAGAAGGAGGGGTTAGCTCAGGGCACACTACCCTTGTCTACCCCCTCGTGACAGAATCACAGGCCCAACCTATGGATCAGTTGCGGGCCCTCACGGAGCAGGTCCAGAGTATGGCTCAAGCTCTGCAGGGCCTGGCTGAGAGGCTCCAACATCAGGAGCAGCTACTATCCTCCTCAGTAGTGGCCCCTTCCACTTCCAATCCTAGTGTGGAACACTCATATTAAGCTGCCGGATCGGTTTTCTGGAGATCGAAAACTTTTTAATTCCTTTAAGGAGAGTGTCAAGCTCTATTTTGATCTACGTCCTCATTCCTCGGGCACCGAGCAGCAGCGGGTCAAAATAATTATTTCTCTGCTGCAGGGTGATCCGCAGGAGTGGGCATTTGCGTTACCCCCAGACTCCCCTAGCCGTCAGACTGTGGACGCCTTTTTCAGGGCTCTTGGGTTACTGTATGAGGAGCCTGACTTGACGGCTGTTGCTGAGGCCCAGCTCAGGGACATTCGGCAGGGTAACCGTCCTGTGGAGGATTATTGTGCGGAGTTTAGGAGGTGGTGTGTTTCTTCTGGTTGGAATGACCCGGCTTTAAGAAGCCAGTTTAGGGCAGGGCTTTCTGACCAACTAAAGGACCTGCTTGTGGGCTATCCTACTCCTGACTCCTTAGAAGCGACCATGACCCTAGCAGTCAAGTTAGACCGTCGGGTGAGAGAGAGACGGAGGGAACGGTCAAGCACTCCTCCTGTGGCCATCCTGTCTGAGAATCCTATGCCAGGTCCATCTTCCACCAGGGTTCCGGAAGAGCCCATGCAGTTAGGAGGAACCCTAAGGGAACAGAGACGTCTGAAGGGAGCCTGCTTTTACTGCGGTGAGATGAACCATTGGCTCCAGCAGTGTCCCAAGCTTCCGCCCTCTAGGAGATCCCCAGCGGGGAGTAAGGTAACTCCAGCGGTGGTAAGGAGAAAAATTTTACTACCTATCTCTGTTACCTATGATCAACTTAAGGGGGTTGGTCAAGCGTTTGTTGATTGTGGTTCCGCTGCTAATTTTATTAATTTTGATTTTGTACAATCAGTGGGTATACCGATAGTCCCTCTAAGGGAGATTATTCAAATTGTGGCCCTCGACTCCACCCCATTGCACAATGGGAGAGTGGAGTTTTGTACTCCTGACGTCACCCTAACTGTGGGAATCTCCCATTCTGAGACTTGTTCCTTTCTTGTTTTAAAGGATTTACCTGCTGACCTCGTGTTAGGTCTGCCATGGTTACAGGCTCACAACCCTGTGATCAACTGGCCTGCAGGTGAATTAGAAAAATGGGGACATGATTGTGTCAATTGTTGCAAATCTGTACTGCAGCTAGGAGGTACCACGGAGTCTCTCGTCCTACCCGAATTTATCAGAGAATTTTCGGATGTCTTCT
This sequence comes from Rhinella marina, assembly GCA_900303285.1. NCBI lineage: Eukaryota > Metazoa > Chordata > Amphibia > Anura > Bufonidae > Rhinella > Rhinella marina. The sequence continues at coordinate 71,672 of ONZH01012047.1, read as the reverse complement.
CCATGTCGGAGACTGATTTCCTCCCTCCTCACCGGCAGTACGATTGTGCCATTGACATAATTGAGGGATCCAAGTATCCCAAGGGTCGCATTTATAATCTCTCCACTCCTGAGCGACAATGTATGAGGGATTATCTTAAGGAGAGCCTGGCCAAGGGTCATATTCGGCCTTCAGTTTCCCCAATGGGGGCAGGGTTCTTCTTTGTTGGCAAGAAGGATGGAGGATTGAGGCCCTGTATTGATTACCGGGAACTAAACAAGATCACGGTCAAGAACAGGTACCCGCTGCCCCTTATCCCTGATTTACTGAATCAGGTTCAGGGTGCCTGCTGGTTCTCTAAATTAGATTTGAAGGGGGCATACAACCTTATCAGAATCAGAGAGGGAGACGAATGGAAGACGGCATTCAACACCCCTGAAGGTCATTATGAGTACTTAGTAATGCCCTTTGGGTTGAGCAATGCACCCGCCGTCTTCCAAAATTTTGTTAATGATATTTTCAGAGCATTTATTGGGAGATTTATGATTGTTTATATTGACGATATTCTTATTTTCTCTGCTGATTGGGAATCCCACGTCTCCCACACCAGACAGGTACTGAAGGTTTTGCGTGAAAATAAGCTTTTTGTCAAGAGGGAGAAATGTATCTTCGGTGTTCAGGAGGTGGCCTTTTTAGGATACATTTTGACCCCTTTCTCGTTCAAGATGGATCCTGTCAAGGTGCAGGCCATCCTTGATTGGGTGCGACCGTCCTCCCTGAAGGCGCTCCAACGATTTTTAGGATTTGCGAACTTTTATCGCAAATTTATTAAAAATTTTTCGTTGGTGGTCAAGCCAATTACTGATCTTACCCGCAAGGGAGCCGATCTGGTTAATTGGCCTCCTGCAGCTATTGAGTCCTTTGAAAGGTTAAAGTGGTGTTTTACTAATGCTCCTGTGCTGATCCAGCCGGATCAGAGTAGGCCTTTTGTGGTTGAGGTGGACGCATCAGAAGACGGTGTGGGGGCTGTACTGTCCCAGGGACCTTCCACCTTAACTAATCTTAAGCCATGCGCCTTCTTTTCCCGCAAGTTCTCGCCTGCTGAGAGGAACTATGATATCGGTAATAGGGAGTTATTGGCAATTAAGTGGGCATTTGAGGAATGGCGGCATTTTTTAGAAGGGGCATTACACCGTGTCACGGTCCTCACGGATCATAAGAATTTATTGTTTCTGGAGTCCGCTAAACGTTTGAATCCTAGGCAGGCGAGGTGGGCTTTGTTCTTCACCCGGTTTGATTTTTCTGTTACCTTCAGACCCGGAAGCAAGAACGTTAAAGCGGACGCCTTATCCCGAAGTTTCCAGGCGTATCAACCTCCTGACGCCCCTCCGGAACCCATCCTTCCAGCTGAGATCTTTGTGGCCGCCACCGCACCTGACCTCGCTTCTGAGATCTCGGCAGGACAGCATCTCGCTCCTACTGGTACCCCCAATGACAAATTATTTGTGCCGGCTCATTTGCGTTTACGACTGCTGGGTGAGTGTCATAATTCTGTTTTATGTGGACACCCTGGTATCCATGCCACTAAGGAGTTGATTTCGAGGCAGTATTGGTGGCCATCGATTTCCAGGGATATTCAAGCTTTTGTAACTGCGTGTAACACTTGTGCCAGGTCCAAGAATTCTAAGAGACGACCTATGGGTGAGTTACATCCCTTACCCATACCTAGTAGACCTTGGTCACATTTGTCCATGGACTTTATCACGGACTTGCCATGCTCGGAGGGTAAGACTGTGATTTTTGTGGTAGTTGACAGGTTCAGTAAAATGTGTCATTTTATTCCTTTGTGTAAATTACCCTCTGCTAAGGTCTTGGCATCTATATTCTTGGATAATATTGTTAAACTGCATGGTGTTCCGGAGAATATCGTTTCTGATAGAGGGGTACAGTTTGTGTCTAGGTTCTGGAGGGCGTTCTGTAATAAGATTAACATTTCTTTGTCCTTTTCATCAGCCTTTCATCCAGAAACTAATGGTCAGACTGAACGTCTCAATCAATCTGTGGAACAATATCTTAGATGTTATGTGGCAGACAACCAACATGTGTGGGTCAGATTCCTGTCTCTGGCTGAGTTTGCCATTAATAACCGTGTCAATTCGTCCTCTGGAATGTCGCCGTTCTTTTGTAACATGGGTTTCCATCCACGTTTTGGCTCCTTTTTCCCATCTACATCGGTTGTCCCAGAGGTTAATGATTTCTCCCAAGAACTGTGCACAGTTTGGGCACAGGTTCAATCGAACCTGGAAAAGGCCCAAGAGGTTCAAAGGGTTAAAGCTGATAGAAAGCGGTCTAGGGCTGTGAATTTTATGGTTGGGGATAAGGTGTGGTTATCAACTAAGAATCTTAATATGAAGGTTCCATCTTACAAGTTTGCACCGCGTTATATTGGTCCTTACAGGATCACCAAAGTGATCAATCCGGTTTCGTTTGAGTTATGCTTGCCCGACTCCCTTCGTATCCATAATGTGTTTCATGTGTCCTTGCTTAAACCTTACGTTGCTCCTGTTGGTCCTGAGGAACAGCCTCCACCTCCGGTTGAGGTGGCGGGACGGGTAGAACACGAGATTGCCAGAATCGTGGATGTGAGGAGGGTCCGTAATTCCTTCCAGTACCTCGTACACTGGAGGGGATTTGGACCGGAGGACAGATCTTGGGTGCCGTTGACTAGGATGCATGCCGACTCTCTCATTCGGAATTTCCATCGGCAGCATCCTGATAAGCCTGCTCCCGCTGGTAAGGGTCCGGTGGCCCCTCGTGAGAGGGGGGGTACTGTTACGGGAGGCCGGCGGCGCGCTCCCCGCATGCAGCGCCGCCGGACTTCCGCTACTATGGAGCGAGGACGCGACAGGCGTCCTCGTCTCCATGGTGATGAAAGGCGGGGAGCGCCGGGCGCGCTTCCGGACACTGTGTGCCCGGCGTCCCCGCCCCCCTAGACGCGAGCAGTAGGCAGTACTGAGCGCTGGCCCGTTGCCAGCGCTCAGAGTTTATTATTATTTTTATTTGGGACCTTATGTATCGGTCATGTGGCGCTGGCCACGCCGCATGACCAAAGTTTTAGCACATTTGAGCACTGGCCACGTTAGGCCAGCGCTCATTATGCAAATGAGGTCATGTGACGTTGGCCCCGTCACATGACCCATTGGAGGGCTTTTTAAAGCCGGACAGTTGCCCTCTCAAATCGCCTGTGATTTGCTTACACCATTGATCAGTGCTTGTGCGTTCTCTGTTATTGGATTGTTTACTTGGATTTGGATTTCGGACTCTTGGACTGTTGACTTCTCTCTGTTTGACCCCTCGGTATTTACGTGACCTCCTGTGTTTGACCCGGCTAGCTGACCATTCTATATTGTGTTTGTTACGTCTGTGTTTTGTCTGTCCCTGTGTTCCCTCTCCCCTCCTGCGCACTTATACAGTGTAGGGACCGCCTTCGTGGTTGTCCGCGGCTACCTAGGGCCGTTTGAGGCAAGTAGGCAGGGAGAGAAGGAGGGGTTAGCTCAGGGCACACTACCCTTGTCTACCCCCTCGTGACAGGTACGTGCTGAGGCGTACAGGGAGGAAGAACAACGGGAGAAAACAATAAACAAAGACAGAACTCACACAATATAAGAAAGTCGCCAAGCCGAAGTCAAACCAGGAAGTCACGTCAAAAACCAGGGGAACATACAGTAGCAAAGTCAAAAACATGAGCCGAGGTCAACGCCGAGAGAGAACGAAGTACAAAAGGTTGAGACGAGGACGAAGTCAAATTCACAAGCCGAAGTCAAAGCACAATAGTCCGCCGGCACGCCAGGAAGCATATGTTGTCGAGTTCGCCCCGCCTTCTGTACTCCAGTAGGGAGCGAACGTATGCTGGGAAGCGTATGCTGTTGGGTTCACCTCACTCCCTGTACGCGAGTAGGGAGCGGACGTACGCCGGGAAGCGTACACTGTCGGGTAATCCCCACCTGATGATCTCCATGGGAACGGGGACGCCTGCCACAATGTCCATGCTTGGCATGCTTAATGCTGGGAGATAGAGTTGGGAATCAACTATTGTCCTCATTCTAGCAAATAGTGATGACTCCCATGGTCAGATATGTTTTTCATAGTCCCATATCCAATCCATGAATTTGTTTCTCGGTGGGGACTTATAGTTAGGGGCTGAAGTACCACTGGATATACGTTTTTATTACACAGGCGTGCCCATACACCCTTAATAGTTGCCAGCAGAAAGCTATCTCTTCAGATTCATCCATAAACATGCATGCACAACTCGGCCGAGCTACTGCAGATACAGCAGCTACACAGCATTCTATAAATTCTTTATGAAAGTGTTATCAAAGAAGTTACTTGGACACAATTTTTCCTGTTTGAGTCAGCTCAGTAGGGGAGCTTTATCAGACACTGTGACTGTGAAAGCTCTACAGTGAGTAAATCATCACCTTTAAACCTAGCTACAGTACCTGGCCTGTTAAGATGCTTGCAATGCCAGTGTTTGTTTCTTACATGGTTTGTCTCTGCCATTAAAGTTCAATTTCCCAGTCTGCAAAGGGTGATGTTTTGTTAAATCTAGTGGTGATGGGCAAAACTCCCAGAAATCAGTCCACTGTGGTATGTCAAGACCATAATTCTTGTAATCTTGGACAATATTCAACACTGTCTTTTCATACCCCTACGCGTATATAGATTATAACATCCTAAAGCTCCATTTTACATTATAAGACCCTTAATAGATCTATGCATTAGGGGGATTTTCCTTAATTTAGAGTACTGTACATTAAATAAATTATACTGTTTTTCCCAACACCATTCAGTCTATAAACGTCCCTTGGCATTCTTCTTCTAATTAAGTTCCATGTAGGAGAAAATACTAAATATTTTGAACTGCAGTCAAACCCAAATTTCTAATTTTCCAGGGAACAAGAAAATTATAGTATTTAATCAATGAAAATGTAAACCAAGGGAACAATCTAATAACTTTGGCTTATAGACCAAGAGAGTTTTGCCCCTAATGTATCTGATAAAATGCTAGGGTTGACTTAATTTAACTTTTTAGTCTTGCTAGTTGCCATAGGTTTCCATTTGTATATGGCTCTCTGCACTTACCAAGATCACACAGTAAAGTACCTCATTTCAGAATTCCCTGAGATCTAGCCCTCCTTAACTACTATGCTTTTGGGCAACCTTTAAAAGAGTAATACCACTGAGTAGTTTACATAGAAAGGGTGGGGGGGGGAGATTCAAAATGGAACCTCCTGATTACCTGTACCCATATTGTGCTAAAGTGGGCGGAACCCTGATGTGTCCCATCCACTGTTCCCTCAATGACAGAGTTAAAAATTTGACTCTTTACAGACAGGCAGAGCTGATATTGGACTTGTTGATCGCCTTAGTTTGTTGTTTTAACTCTTTTCTTCTCACAGTCTCAACATTGTGGAAACACTGGTCCCATCTTCATTTATACAGGGTGGAGAGAACCAGCTAAGTACTCCCCCCTCTTGAGAAATTGCAAAATGGCGGTGGGTAACTGGCTGATAGAGAATGGTTTGATGGGAAACAAATGCTAAGTTACTCTGCTTGATCATAGAGAGAACTGTGAAGCTGTACAGATACAACTGCACACTACTCTTTGCTTCCTACCAGCATTCATCTGAAGGATCAGTGCATGGAGGAAGCAGAATGTTGAAATACTAAGGTTCAGATTCCTGTTATAGATTGGACAGTCCTGGAGCCTGAAGAGGTGAACCAAGATATACCGTGTAAAGGACTAACTCTTTCATTGCCTTCCACCAGAAATCCTAAATTTAAACATTTATTTGCCCTAGACCACCAGGGACACTGTAGTTAAAGGGGCTATCCAAGACTAATAAAGAACTCCTAGAGTGGTCGACCCATGGTGGAGATCATACTTACCTGGTGCCCGCCGCTGAGTTTGGTGTCTGTCACTCCCAGGCTGGCTCTTACTCTCTTTGCAGCATTGAAACCAACATCCATAAGGGGATAAGGGGACACTTGACTGTTGCAGCTAATCAAATGCCGCAGTGGTGACCTGCTCCCTTTGCATTACGTAACCAGTTACTGGATAGATGTTTTTCATCACTGCAGAGTGAGGCAGAGCTGGTCCGAGAGCGACAGACACCGAACTGAGCGGTGGGATCAGGTAAGTATAATCTCCACTGTGGGTCGGTCACTCTATGAGGTGTTTATAATACTTAGATAACCCCTTTAAAACCGTCACTGCCATAGACCACTACACATATAAACATTAACCCCATCACTGCCACCAGGAATCTCTAAAGTAACCTAATCACTGCCCAAGGCCACCAGAAATACTGTATTTAACCCCCAGGGCTGGTTATAGTTTTTTTTAGAAATAGATTGTCATGGGCTATATGATAAAAAAAAAATCGGCCTGCTTTCTACTAAAAAAAACACTAAATACCGTGAGTCAGCCATTTTTTACATGTATTTATGGACTATATGATGCCTGGTTTTCATTTTTTACATTAATCATGTTTTTACATTAATCATGAGAAGTTGAGAACCCCTTTAAGTGGATGCATTTTCTATCACTGTCCTGGGACAGGCTATCTACTATTATGTAATATAATTTACATAATGTTCATATGGAATTCACTGCTAGGTTCTTTGGTCATGTGTTTCTCCATTGTAGCCCAATCTTTCATCAGTATTGAAAGATATATGTCTGGATTAAGCCTTAGTTTCTCTTACTCCTCTTACTCTGCTTTTTTATATTAAAACTAGCATGTTATTGCTTTATGAAGCTGGCATTATCTAGAATAGATTCCTTGGTGCTGAAAAGGATACCAAAGTATTTGAACTTTTGGAAGATAACAATAACTACATATGGGTTTGTTATCTCAAAAATCTGCCAGGGTTATTCTTATCCTATGTGAAAGAGCCTTGATTAGCTGCAGATAGCGTTGACTTATTTTGTATTATTTTAATGCTGAAAATCATAAACCATGTCTTTCTGTGAGATAAAGTTACATGCTCATGGCCAATTCATTTTTTTGTCACAGAAATAAAGAAATAAAAGAAGAATATGGAAGGGAAGTGAAACTATAGGCTGGTTACTTTGTCAGTATTCTTACTTATAAAACCAGAAAACTACTAACTAGGTAATCACATAGCTTAAACTTAGAATTACAATTGAGGAGCCTCATTACAAATTTAGGATTTTTCTTTGCACTTTAGGAGGACCCTAGAACTTACTAAATTATTATGGAGAGGAACTATACCCTCTTTCTGAATGTCTAAGCTATGCTACAACAATAAAATCCATATGGCCAACCATACAACCTTGAAAATGATAATATTATTACTCTCACAGACTCACCTCACAACTAGCTTAGCCATAATTGCAAGAAAACACTCCATCTATTATACTTTCCAACACCAGAAAAGTTGCTTCTCTAGGACGTGCATGGCTACGATTTAACTGGTGAAGATTGCAAATCCCATACATTTTGCCTTGACAATTCTAATAGTAAAACATTAGGTCCATTCTCTTGTCCCAAGGCCTACTTTTTATGATGACCAATGATGACCAAGTGATATGTTTCCCTGGTGTTAAGTTGCAGTTGTATAGCTTTGGCCATGGTACTATGATATAGTAATTGGTGATAAGTAGAGATGAGCGAGCACTAAAATGCTCGGGTGCTCGTTATTAGAGTCGAACTTTTCCCGATGCTCGGGTGCTCGTTTCGAATAACGAACCCCATTGAAGTCAATGGGAGACTCGAGCATTTTTGCAGGGGACCAAGGCTCTGCCTAGGGAAGGCTAGGTGAAAACCTGGAAACCTCAGAAAATGATGGAAACACCACGGAAATGGACAGGAAACAGCAGGGGCAGCATGCATGGATGCCTCTGAGGCTGCCTAATCCCACCATTACCCCAAATTCTCCTAGTGGGGCATGTGTGGTATCGATTCTTCTCAGTTTAAAATCGTATACGTCCCCTATCTTGGGACCATATATTTCATGGATTTTTCGAACACAGAAAAGGAAAAAGAGCTTGCTCTGGCCAGGGGAGTGTCTTTCCTACTGCAGCTAAGGGGACGTGTCCATGCTCTGCCTATCACAGGTCAGGAGGCAATTAAAAGAAGAACCAAAAAAAACATCAGTACAATATCTAATACGTCCCCTATCCGGGTAAATTGTTTGGAGAGAGGGCCTGTAGGTGGGGGGCAGGCTGGGGGGAAGGAGGTTGAGCTGGAAGAGCCAGAGGAGTGCCCCCTGGGCTAGCGTGTGTGGTGGTGACAACAGCCGGATGGATTTGGAAAAACTGTAGCATCAACCGGTACGGTATGTATTCTTCTGAGTTTAATACCGTATACGACACCTATCCGGAAAAATAGTTTGGAGAGAGAGAAAGAGAGGAAAAAGACGTGCAGTATGGAGCAATTACACGGAAACTATTAGATTAGGCAGACGTGGTCTGCTTAATAGCAACCCAGACAAATGAGAGAAAGAGATGAAAATGACGTATTTTTAAAAGTGATGTTCAGTATAGATCAGGGGTGCACAACGTTTTCTGGGTGGGGGGCCACATTGTCCGACTGAACCAACGTCAAGGGCCAAAAATAAAATTTAAAGGGGTATTAACAACTGAAATACTGTATTTATGGCAGATTGAACACACAGTGTATACCATTAATGTCTAGTTACAGTTCCAGGAGTCAAATCTAATGGGAGAAATACATGAAAAATGCATGTGAGCAGCCACAAAACATGGACATACATGTCTGTTACCAGATGGATGGGGCCACACAAAATGGTATCAAGGGCCGCATGTGGCCCCCGGGCCGCAGGTTGTGCACCCCTGGTATAGATCAAGTGTGGTATCTGTTCTATGTATACTACTCAGTTTAATACCGTATATGGCAGCTATCCGGAAAAATAGTTTGGAGAGAGAGAAAGATAGGAAAAATATGTAAATTGTTTGGAGAGAGGGCCTGTAGGTGGGGGGGCAGGCTGGGGGGAATGAGGTTGAGCTGGAAGAGCCAGAGGAGTGCCCCCTGGGCTACCGTGTGTGGTGGTGACAACACCCGGATGGATTTGGAAAAACTGTAGCATCAACCGGTACGGTATGTATTCTTCTGAGTTTAATACCGTATACGGCACCTATCCGGAAAAATAGTTTGGAAAGAGAGAAAGATAGGAAAAAGACGTAAATTGTTTGGAGAGAGGGCCTGTAGGTGGGGTGGCAGGCTGGGGGGAAGGAGGTTGAGCTGGAAGAGCCAGAGGAGTGCCCCCTGGGCTAGCGTGTGTGGTGGTGACAACAGCCAGATGTAGTTAGAATGACGACGCAGGACCCAACTTAAAAATTTAGCATCAACCGGTACAATTGTCAATTATGAGCTCGATCAAGTGTGGCATGACTTTTTAGATGGAGATTGCATGTGGTCACGTACTCCCTGGAACCCCATAGTCACCCCTTCTCTCATGTGCTACCCCAGAACATTTTCTGCCCCAATTCTCAAGACCTTTTGCAGTCTCCGTGTGCTGACAGTGGGGATTTTCCAGTGTTGTCTGAGGAGGTGGTGGACAATGGCGAGACACAGGTGTCAGGGGGTGAGGTAGTTGTATGGGAAGCAAGTTACAGTGGGGACTCCTTGGGGGGACTCTCATGATGGGACAGATTCAACTTGGGTGGATCAGGCACAGGAACAGATCAATTTTTTTTTTTTTGTGTTTATTTAACTTTTATTTAGCACAAATAACCACAGAGATATTTATTTGTTATCTTCGCTGCGCAGTCTGGCGTTGGGGTTCGTCACTTTGATGGCGAGCTGTGCCACTCTCTCCACAATGGTCTTTAGGTTCTTTGAGGAGACGTTGTGGGCGATTTCTGTACAGAAGGACTTGTTGCTCATCAACAGAACCTCGAGCTCCTTGACATTGTGGACCAGGAATTTGCGGAAACCTGTGGGCAGCATGTGTTTGGTCTTCTTGTTGCTACCGTATCCAATGTTGGGCAATATAGATACGCAGATAATATTATTTTTCACACCTATTCCAAAAAATAAATTTACGCAGTTTGCGCAAATAAAACTGGAAACTGGAACTGGAGAGAGGGCCTGTAGGTGGACCTCCGGAAAAATTGTTTGGAGAGAGGGCCTGTAGGTGGACCTCCGGAAAAATTGTTTGGAGAGAGGGCCTGTAGGTGGACCTCCGGAAAAATTGTTTGAAGAGAGGGCCTGTAGGTGGACCTCCGGAAAAATTGTTTGAAGAGAGGGCCTGTAGGGGGCCCTCCTTAAAAATTGTGGTAAAAGAGTGCCAGTTGGACCTCTGAAAAATGGCGTTTTTTTGGTCAGCGTTAGGCAAAGACGATATGGAGGAGGAGGAGTAGGAGGAGAAGAGAAGAGGAATCGGATACATAAGTAATGTTAATCTTTAGCTGCTTTCCCCGGAGGAGATTTGAATTCCGGTGAAATCCAGGCTTTGTTCATTTTAACCCCTTAGTGACCCCATAGCCCTATGGTGGTAGAAGCCACCACCTCAGCACATTCACCACCCAGCGGTCCTGTCCCTTCTACTACCTGGGTTCCTGCTTCATCATTTTCCCCCCAAATACCCCAATTTATATCCACTCCCCAAATTAATACGGACGTCACAAATTTTACCCCTTATGATTTTTTTCATTTATTTGTGGACGATAAAGTCCTAGAATTAATTGTGCAGCAGACTAATCTGTACGCCACCCAGTTTGCTGTACAAAAGCCCACGTCTATTTATATAAGACGGTGGACCCCCACAAGTGTCCCTGAAATTAAAAAATTTTTGGGGCTTACCCTGGGCATGGGCATTGTGAAAAAGCCATCTGTCCGATCGTATTGGGCTGCAAGTACTGTCCACTCAACCCCTGTGTTTGCAGCAGTCATGTCCCGAAACCGCTATGAAGTCCTTATGCGGTTTCTGCATTTTTCAGACAATTCCCAAGTCCCCCCAGAACTGACCCAGCCTTCGACCGCCTAAATAAATTAAGACCCCTTATTTCCCTCCTTAAGGATTTATTCTTAAAATTATATACCCCTGATAAAAATCTATCTGTTGATGAATCCCTTTTTAGTTTTAAAGGCCGCCTTTCCTTCCGTCAGTATATTCCCTCCAAGCGTGCCAGATATGGGGTAAAATTATATAAGGTGTGCGAGAGCACAACCGGCTACACCTGCGGTCTGTCAATTTATGAGGGCAAAGACTCCCAACTTAACCCCCCAGGCTGCCCCGAAAATATTGGGACATCGGGAAAAATTGTGTGGGATCTAATGTCACAATTCCTGCTCAAAGGGTACCACGTGTACACCGATAATTTTTATTCCAGTATACCCCTTTTTAAATCCCTCCATGCTGCAAACACAGGGGCTTGTGGGACAGTCCGTAAAAATAGAGTGGGATACCCACAACCGCTGGTGTCCAAGCATTTGGAGAGAGGAACATCCTTCGCCCTTGCAAGTGACCAGCTGCTTGCAGTGAAGTGGAAGGACAGGAAGGATGTCCATATGCTCACTACCGTGCACGCAGACACCACAGTGGCAGTTAGGGAGAGGGGGGCTACCGCTGACAAACATAAACCGGTCTGTGTGGTAGATTATAATAAATTTATGGGAGGTGTAGACCTCTCGGACCAGGTGCTTCACCCCTACCTGGTGAAGCGAAAAAACAGGGCCTGGTATAAAAAGGTAGCAATCTACCTCATTCAGATTGGTACCTATAATAGTTTTGTTTTATTTAAAAAGGCCCAAGGAACTCTTAATTTTCTTGAGTACCAGGAGAAGGTGGTTGAGAGTCTCCTGTTTGAGTCCCCCGCACCTGGGCAAGCCTTTGAATCTGAGGATGTTCGAAGGCTTACAGAACGCCACTTCCCTCACCCCGTCCCTGCCACTTCCGGCAAGACATATCCTCAGAAACGATGCCGGGTGTGTAGCAAACATGGAAGGAGGAGGGACACCCGAATTTACTGCCCCAGTTGCCCATCACAACCAGGCCTCTGCAATTACCCCTGTTTTGAGACATACCACACGGTCGCAAATTATTAATTTTACCAAATAGGGTGGGTGGGGGGTCTTTTCAGGAAGTCAATTTATTCTAATTTTCTGTTTAGTTTGTGGACTTTCCGGGGAGGGAGGGATCCTTTTGGGATAGGTTGTGGAGCTAATTTATTTTCAGACATTGGAACAAATTTTACCTTTTCTGATTTGTTTTCTTAATTTTCCTTTTTTAGGACTTCCTTTTTTTTTAGGACTATGTCCTGCCACACAAAGCTGTTAATTCCATTCACATTACTATATCATGATATTGGTATGATATTTTTTATTTGGAGGATGTCTAATGATTGAGTTGTTCCTCACAAGTACACTTACAGCTTTATTAAGATTTTTTTTTTGTGGACACCCCACAACATGTCTAGAAATCCTGATATCATTTTGGGGATTAGTGATCCAAAAAGATGGTCTACAGATGGTTCTGGACACTGTCCTTTTATATATTCTGTAGGTGACTGGTTGATTGTGTGCATAGCGGTTTCTACCTTGCCGGGCAGGGGCCTGTTATGGTGCACCGCGTCACTTAGCACGTTCGTCTCTCATATAGGGATTGATGGGGCTAAAGAGACGTTGTACGACCAGTCACTGTCCTTGAATGGCAGCTTGTCATTATATGAGGCCTGAAACATTTTCAATTTATTATTTGAAAGCCACTTGGTGCTCCTTTATGTTTGGGCCCTGCCGTTTGTCAAGACATAAAATTATGGCCACAACAGGGATATTTCTGAAGACAGGAGAAATGGGGTGATACATTTTGGGGTGTACTTCTTCATTTTCATGTGCTCTGTCGAAAAAAATGGTCTTTAAATTGAGACTTTTGTGTAAAAAATGGAAAATATTTTTTTTTCCACCTGCTTAGCATTAATTTCTACAAAAAACTAGGGGGTCTAAGAGCTCAATACACCCCTAGATGAATACCTTAGGGGGTATAGTTTTCAAAATGGGGTCATTTATGGGGGTTTTCTATTGTTTTGGTAACTCAACGCCATTGTAAGTGTGCAGTGGGGCCCAAAACATTTTCAAGCAAATTTTGTGTTCTGAAAGCCACTGGGTGCCTCTTTATGTTTGGGCCCTGCCGTTTGCTAAGACATAAAATTAGGGCCACAATGGGGATATTTCTGAAGACAGGAGAAATGGGGCGATACATTTTGGGGTGTACTTCTTCATTTTCATGTGCTCTGTCGAAAAAAATGGTCTTTAAATTGAGACTTTTGTGTAAAAAATGGAAAATATTTTTTTTCCCACCTGCTTATCATTAATTTCTACAAAAAACTAGGGGGTCTAAGAGCTCAATACACCCCTAGATGAATACCTTAGGGGTCTAGTTTTCAAAATGGGGTCATTTATGTGGGTTTTCTATTGTTTTGGTAACTCAACGCCATTGTAAGTGTGCAGTGGGGCCCAAAACATTTTCAAGCAAATTTTGTGTTCTGAAAGCCACTGGGTGCCTCTTTATGTTTGGGCCCTGCTGTTTGCCAAGACATAAGATTAGGGCCACAATGGGGATATTTCTGAAGACAGGAGAAATGGGGTGATACATTTTGGGGTGTACTTCTTCATTTTCATGTGCTCTGTCGAAAAAAATGGTCTTTAAATTGAGACTTTTGTGTAAAAAATGGAAAATGTATTTTTTATCACCTACTTTGCATTAATTTCTACAAAAAACTAGGGGGTCAAAAAACTCATTACACCCTTAGATGAATTTGTTAAGGGGTCTAGTTTTCAAAATGGGGTCACTTTTGGGGGAGGTCTATTATTCTGACACTTTAAGCCTCTGCAAACGTGGCTTGTGGCAGGAAAAAATATGTACTTCAAAAATGTTAAAATTAATGTTAAAATGGTAAGACTCCTAAATAAAAAAAAAAAGTAAAAGTTTTTTGTAAGTGCAGCCAAAATAAAGTAAAGATGTGGAAATATATTTCTGATAAAAATATTGAACAGTATTTATGTATGTATGTGAAATATTGCACTTCAAAATAGGAAAATCTGCAAATTTTTACAAATTTTCTGAGATTTTGAAGTTTTTTAATAAAGATACTCATATTGTATCAGTAAAATTTTACCACCTAACTAAAGTACAATATGTGACGAGAAATGTCAGAATTACTTTGATGTGCAAAACCGTTACAAAGTTATTATCTGCTAAAGTGACACATGCCAGATTTCCAAAATCTGGCTTGGTCATTAAGGCCTAAACAGGCTTGGTCACTAAGGGGTTAATAAGCGTCAGCCTGTCAGCGCTGTCAGTTGACAGGCGTGTACGCTTATCGGTGATGACGCCACCAGCTGCACTGAATACCCGCTCTGACAGCACGATAGCGGCAGGGCAGGCCAGCACCTCCAAGGCATACAGTGCCAGTTCAGGCCACGTGTCCAGCTTTGAAACCCAGTAGTTGTATGGAGCAGAGTGATCCCTACGGACGTTGGTATGGTCAGCTAGGTACTCCCTCACCATCTTTCTGTACAGCTCCCCCCTACTCTGCCTAGACTGGGGACAGGTGACAGTGTCTTGCTGGGGTGACATAAAACTGGCAAAGGCCTTGGAGAGCGTTCCCCTGCCAGTGCTGGACAAGCTGCCTGCTCGGCTTCTCTCCCCCGCTACTTGGCCCACAGAACCATGCCCTCTGCCGCTAGCGGCGTCAGATGGGAAGGATTGTTTCAGCTTGTGCACCAGGGCCTGTTGATATCTATTCACTCTCATACTCCTTTCCTCTGCAGGGATGAGAGTGGAAAGGTTCTGCTTGTACCGTGGGTCCAGGAGAGTGAACAACCAGTAATCGGTGTTTGAAAAAAATTCTTCTAACGCGAGGGTCACGGGATAGGCAGCCTAACATGAAGTCTGCCATGTGCGCCAGAGTCCCAACACGTAAGAATTCCCTCTCCTCACTGGCCTGACTCTCCATTTTCTCCTTCTCCTCCTCCTCCTCCAAGTCCTCTTCTTCAGCCCATACACGCTCAAGAGTTAAGGAATGAGCACTGGTACCCTCTACTGTCTCGCCGACATTCTCCCCCTTTTCCTCCTCCTCCTCCTCCTCATCCCCCTCCTCCGATACGTGCTGAGAAACAGACCGGAGGGTGCTCTGGCTATCAAGCGACGTGTCTTCCTCCACCGTCTCTTGTGACAAGCGCAAAGCATCCGACTTGATGCTGAGCAGTGAGTTTTTCAACAGGCAAAGCAGCGGGATGGCGAGGCTGATAATGGCGGCATCGCCGCTGACCATCTGTGTTGACTCCTCAAAGTTGCTCAACACCTGGCAGATATCAGACATCCACTTCTCATTGTAGACTTGAGGAATCTGACTGACCTGACTACCAGTTCTGGTGGAAGTTGACATCTGGCAGTCTACAATCGCTCTGCGCTGCTGGTAAACTCTGGATAACATGTTTAATGTCGAATTCCATCTCGTGGGCACGTCGCACAACAGTCGGTGAGCGGGCAGTTGTAGGCGGCGCTGCACTGCCCTGAGAGTGGCAGCATCTGTGGTCGACTTGCGGAAATGCGCACAGATGCGGCGCACCTTGGTGAGCAAATCAGACAGATTGGGGTATGTCTTGAGGAACTGCTGAACTATGAGATTGAACACGTGGGCCAGGCATGGCACATGTGTCAGTCTGTCGAGTTGCAGAGCCGCCACCAGGTTACGCCCGTTGTCACACACAACCATGCCTGGCTTGAGGTTTAGCGGTGCCAGCCACACATCAGTCTACTCCGTGATGCCCTGTAACAGCTCTTGGGCGGTGTGCCTTTTGTCACCTAAGCTCAGCAGTTTGAGCACCGCCTGCTGACGCTTACCCACGGCACTGCTGCTGTGCCTAGAGCTACCGACTGAAGGCGCCGTGCCCACGGATGGTAATTCGGTGGAGGAGGAGGAGGGGGTCGCAGGAGGAGGCATAGTACGTCTGAGAGACCGTGACCGAGGTAGGCCCCGCAATCCTCGGTGTGGGCAGTACATGAGCGGCCCCAGGGTCAGTCTCGGTCCCAGCCTCCACCAAGTTAAGCAATGTGCCGTCAGTGAGATATAGTGTCCCTGCCCGGCAGCACTTGTCCACGTGTCCGTGGTTAGGTGGACCTTCTCAGAAACAGCGTTGGTCAGGGCACGGATGATGTTCTGTGACACGTGCTGGTGTAGGGCTGGGATGGCACATCGGGAAAAATAGTGGCGACTGGGGACCGAATACCGAGGGGCAGCCACCGCCATGAGATTGTGAAAGGCCTCGGTCTCTACCAGCCTATAGGGCAGCATCTCCAGGCTAAGCAATTTGGAGATGTGGACGTTGAGGGCTTGGGCATGTGGATGGGTGGAACTGTATTTCCTCTTGCGCTCCAGCATCTGCTGTAAAGACAGCTGAACGCTGCGCTGGGACACGTTGGTGGACACTGTGGAGGATCGTGGAGGCGAAGGTGTGGTTTTCCGGCAGGAGGCGCTCGTGCCGGGGTCCTGGGCAGGGGGTTGACTAGCAGAGGCAGCGAGTGACGCAGGGGGTTGACTAGCAGAGGCATCGAGTGACACAGGGGAAGGAGGTGTGACCCGCAGGAGGTGGTGAACGGCATTGGTTCCATTGAGTGGGGTGTTTAGCACTCATATGCCTGCGCATGCTGGTGGTGGTTAGGCTAGTAGTGGTGGCACCCCTGCTGATCCTGGTGTGGCACAGGTTGCACACCACAGTCCGTCGGTCATCCTCACTTTCTTTAAAGAACCTCCAGACTTGCGAACATCTAGTCCTCGCCACGGGAGCTTCAGTACGTGAAACAGTTGCTGCTTATGCACCAGCTCTGGCCCTGCTTCTCCCTCTGGCCACACCACTGCCTCTTACAACCTGTTCTGGTGCAGCACTCGCCTCCGCCTCAGAAGCACTGTCTTCACTCGGCATATCAACCCAGCTTGGGTCAGTCACCTCGTCATCCTCCGATTCCTCAGTCTGCTCCCCCCTCGGACTTCCTGCCCTGACAACAACTTCACCACTGTCTGACAACCGTGTCTCCTCATCGTCCGACACCTCTTTACAAACTTCTTCCACTAACTCAACATTGTCATCATCATCATCATCATTTTCCTGGGAGGGGGCAGACTGGGGGGAAGGAGGTTGAGGTGGAGGAGCCAGAGGAGTACTCCCTTGGGTAACGTGGGTGGACTGCGTGGAAGACTGACTGGTGGACAAATTACTTGAAGCATTGTCCGCAATCCACGACATCAGCTGTTCGCACTGTTGTGGTTTCAACAGTCCTCTACCACGTGTCCCTGTAAGTTGAGACATGAAGCTAGGGAGTGTAGCTCTGCGGCGTTCCCCTGCTCCCTCATCAGCAGGTACTGTCTCACCCTGCCCAGGACCACGGCCTCTGCCCCCTGCAGTAATTGAATGCCCACGCCCACGCCCTCGTCCTCGACCCTTTGCCCTGGGGTTCAACATTTTCTGTATATAAGTGTATTATATAAAAAATAAAGATTAAATGGGCCTGGTGTACTGAAACCCACAAACTTGTTCAGTCTAGTTTAATTAAGTGACGTAAAGAAAGTGTCACCTGGACAGAAAATACGGATTGGAGTGAGTGGACAGCTGAACTGTGACACACAGAATGGTTCCACACTGCTGTGTGAAATGGATTTGTATCACTGAGCTAAAACAACAAAAAAACTTTTTTTATATATTTTTTTTATATAGTTTTTTTTGTAGTTTTGTTTTTTTTGGAACGTGATGTGCAGAAACTATCGTAGACCTAACCACACCCTGTTAATGGTGGCTATTTTGACTGCGACCCAGACAAATGTCGCTCAGAGATTTTTGTGATCAAGCTATATTCGTGAGAGCAAAAGACCTGGTTGGATTACGTGACGTACAGAAAGTGTCACCTGGACAGAAAATACAGATTGGAGTGAGTGGACAGCTGAACTGTGACACACAGAATGGTTCCACACTGCTGTTTGAAATGGATGTGTATCACTGAGCTAAAACAACAAAAAAACTATTTTTTATATATTTTTTTTATATTTTTTTTTTGTAGTTTTGTTTTTTTTGGAACGTGACGTGCAGAAACTATAGTAGACCTAACTCACACCCTGTTAATGGTGGCTATTTTGACTGCGACCCAGACAAATGTCGCACAGAGATTTTTGTGATCAAGCTATATATGTTAGAGCAAAAGACCTGGTTGGATTAAGTGACGTACAGACAGTGTCACCTGGATAGAAAATAGTGAGTGTACTGAACTGTGACACACAGAATGGTTTCACACTGCTGTGTGCAATGGATTTGTATCACTGAGATATAACAATTAAAAAAAAAGGGGTTATATATGGCGATAGCTGCACTACTAGTGCCAGCCAGCCAAGCCAGGAGACAAAAAAAAAATTCTTGTAGCCCTTAGAAGGGCTGTTTGGTTCTTTGTGGGTGATTCCTGCCTAACAGAGAACTAAATGCAGGCCCTAACACTCTCCCTGAAACGCAGCAGCACTATCCCTAACGACATCCAGACAGCATCTGAGCCGAGCACCGCGGCCAGTCACTAGTATATTCCACGGTCACCTGATCAGGCCAGCCAACCCCTGCTATCGACATGTAAGGGCCCCACGTGATGCTGGGTGTACCGCAGAGTCTCCTGGCTTGTGATTGGCTGAGTTTATAGGCGCCAAAAAAGCACAATGCGGAAGTTGCCATTTCCTCGAGCATGGCGAGATACTCGTCCGAGCAGCTAGCACTTACGAGTACCCTAATACTCGAACGAGCACCAAGCTCGGACGAGTATGCTCGCTCATCTCTAATTATAGTTCATCAATCTTGGTAGTTACATAGTGTCCCAATTGTGGGCTATTTATATAGGATCCACCGGTTCATCCACAGTTGCTCCTAATTCATATATATTGCATGTCCATAAACTTTAATTTAATAAGACTGGTTCATAATTGTTGAAATTATTTTAGAAACAACCATATAGCGATCAAGTGTCGGAATTCTTTGTAGAATATACATTGTAGCTAGTTACACATTCAGTCAAATCACGTCCTGCCACATATAATAGTAGAGGCAATCTTGGCTTGTTGCCGCATGTATCACGTCCTGCCACGTGTATTAACAAAGGCAGTCCCAGCTTATTAAACTGTATATCACACCCGTGCTCTGCAGTGGCGTCCTGCCACGTGTATTATCAAAGGAAGTCCCGGTTTGTTACGGCATATGTTAGCCTTACTTGTTCTTCTATGATAGGCTTTCAACGTGGGGTTTTGCACTTACCCCTTCCTTTTGCTTGAGCACACGTGTGGATTTCCTCGATCTGAAGGTAGCTATGTCATAGACTTAGTTCTCTTAATGCTGCCCACGTGGGTTACTTTCTTTATTGCAGAGATCAGGATTTCCTCCGTTCTGCTGATTGGAGCCTCGCTCCAGATTACAATGCCTGTAGATGGATTCAGTCCAGACCAAAAGAGAATTAAGTGGTGCAATATAGGCCTATATATTATATGCCAATAAGCCAGATGTGTTTTGGAGCTCAAGCCACTGAGGAAGGAGCTTGTTATTTTATACTGTATATTTTTGCCCCCTATTGGAATTGGGTGTCCCAGCAGATAGAGAACCTCCCGTTATCCACTGAACCTTCGTGTGAGCCCCCAAGCTATATTCATTAAGTTCTGTATCTTGCCATTTCTTCAAAATGGGAGAACATCTTTCCAAAAGCAGGATGAACTAGAAAGAGGATGCGAACAAACCAAGGCTGCGGCAGAAGTGAAAAGCCAAAATATAAATCATGGTGGCACGTAAAATTGTAAGCTACAATTTAGACATGGGAGAAAGGGACGCTAAACACTAATGATTGTAACAGGACGTGTGCTCAGATGATATCAGGAAACTATTTGTTTCCACAGAGGACAGCATCAGCCGGTTCTGGGCTTAAAGTGTTTATATCTTTTGGGACTTCTTGTATTGAAAAAATATATATGAAGCAAGGAGACAAAGCCAAGATTTAGATTGGTTGCAATTTCTGTTGAGAGATACTTTGCTCACTTTTTCTCCCCAACAGTGATGAGAAAGCTAAGACATAAGAAGCAAAATATTGAGGAGAGCAAATCATTTAGATTAATCACCCACTCCTCCTTGCCAGCAGTTTGGCTCTGTTTCTGCTATATGCTTGTGAAATTCTGCTGACGAGAACAACTGGACGACAGAAACCCATTCACTGCCACAGGAGACCCTAAATAGTCTTACCTACTGAAATTGGCAATTTTTCTCAGGCATAGAGAAGAATCATAAGAGAACATTTTCTCTTACTTTGAGTATTTAACATAGTGTTGTTTTCATTTTATAGATGGGTCATCATATTCACTGTAGGGTTTGTATTTTGAAAGCGCTGCTGTCTGTAGTTATTTGGACTGAACAACAAGACTATAAAGTTATATTTGATTGAATATATAGAAATACTCAAATACATTTTGGACTATGTGTATCATATAGGAAAACTAGATATGAGCATAGCTCATTTAAGTCAAAGGGGGGATAGATGCAAAGTTAAAGGGGTTTTCAAGGATTTTACTAATGATGGATCCTCAGGATAGGTTATCAGTGTATGATTGGTGGGGATCCGACACCCGGGACCCCCACCGATCAGCTGTTTGAGAAGACACCGGTGCTTCTGTGAGCTGTGGTCTTCTCTGTGTTTACCAAGCACAGCGCTGTACATTGTATAGCGGCTGTGCTTGGTCGCGCTCAGCCCCATAGAAGTGAATGTAGCTGAGTGCAATTCCAAGCACAGCCGCTATACAGTGTACGGCGTTGTGTGTGGTAAGCACAGAGGAGCGTCGGTGCTTTCTCATATAGCTGATCAGCGGGAGATCATCATCCTGGATGTTGAACCCCCACCAATCAGATACTGATGACCTATCCTGAGGATAGGGCATCATTAGTGATGAGCGAAGTTCACTTTGATTTGGCTGCTTTCCTGAATTCCACAAAGAAGTTTGATTTGTGACAAAATCACGACGCACATTCCATTGTATGTATCGGGTGCAATGACGGTGAATGACAATCACGCCGCCCTCCAATATTAAAGCCCTCAGATGCCACATTCATTGTTGACCGCGGCCTCTGATGCTACAATTGAGGCCTTTCAGGGGTTAATCAAGTTTTAAAAAAAATAAAAGTAAAAAATACCTTATCCATTAGCTCGTGGAGAGGCTGTTGCAGCCATCTTGACAGCATCACTGATGACATCACTGTGCCTGGCCAGTGCGCTGCGTGGTGATTTTACATGGTATCTTCCATCAGGATGGCTGTGACGGCCTGTCCACGAGCAAATGGATGAGGACAAATTAGCTGGTAAAAAGATTAGACAGACGCATCTAATGAGTAGTATATGAAGCTCCTTAATCAAGGGTAGCAGAAATAACGGGCAGACACAGATGCAATAGACAACAAGCTTGAGTTACAATAGTCTTACAAGAGGCAAGGCTTAGTGGTTACAGTCTTACAAGGGCAACAAGTGTATTGTTACAGTATTACAGTCTCTCAGTAAGGGCACAGGCTTTGTCAGTAGGTTTCATTAGTGTACTGTCTGTTTTAAGTAGTGCAACGTTCCACCACCAGGGCCCATCGTAAGTACTGAGCAGACTTTCTTCCATCCATAGGTAAGCACACAGGAGGATTTTCACCAAAACTGGAGAACAGCTTTAATAGGAAATAACTCATCGCATCAGGTTTAACCATAAGTGTACCTCTTGGTACCTCTTGTACCTCTTGGTGCTTCTTAGTAGCATGTGAGTACTCCTTTCATCTACTCAGACTATAAAAAAAGAATGTATATAGGCTGCTGGAAAGCTTTCACATAGTAGTCCTCCTGTCCACTAAGAATCACTGAGATAGCTTACTTGCCCTCGTTTGCATGCAACACAGGGAACCTTTCAGTTACTGTACCCTCTAGCAGGACAATTTACAGATGCCCTAAAATTTGGCGCACTGAAAAAATTAGACAATGTGATTAGTTTGTGTTTTCTTTCTTATTTTTGTTTCTTTGCTTATTTTCCTAAGGGCTCATACATATGGCAAGATGGATGTTGTAAAAGCTCCAGGCTGTATGGAGATGGAATGCATATAAATTGAATTGGGCCCTACTGCTCCTCTGTATTGCCTCAAATTTCATATGGAGGTTTTTAGCTCCATACAGAATCCAACAGAACAAAATCACTAAGCTCCATCAGATGTCAAATTAGGGAGATTAACTTCTCTAGAATCATTGCTTCTAGGGAGAAGATATCTCTGTAATGTGGCTTCACATTAAGACATCATGTGCTAGTCTTTGAGTAACTGCTTTCTAAATAAGGTCCCATGTATACAATTTCAGATACATTTTAGATTGTATGCTAAATTGCTAATGGAATAAAAGAGAGCAAATTTGGTTCCTAAATCTGGTGTAGTTTTATTAATAAATGCAAGCACTATGTCCGTGTCTGCCTCTTAGCATTGAGCTAAACAGTCATTCACATGTGGCAAGGTAGAATATGAAGATGGTCATTATTGCCCAACGGTAACATCTATATTGAATCATTTTCAGCACTTTTCATTCCTCGTTTTATGGTCCTACAGAATAGGCTGACATTTTTAAGAATATAGGATAATAATAGACGAGAGACAGAATTGTGTTGACCAAGGGTAACATTAACCACTGGTTTGCGTTCTCTGAAATAAATTGAGACATTTCTTTTATATGCCCAAGTTGACTTGTATAGCCCATTTGTACAATTTATGAAAAAGAATGGCAAAAAAAAATCAGTATTGAATTATGTTCCTGAGATCTGAAACCATTTGGTAGCGGCAGAAAAACAGACCTAGAGAGAGCTTAACACAGTAATAGAAATATGATGTATCTGAAAGAAATATTTAGCAATAAATAATCAGCTCATCCCTTTCTTCCATGTCTGGTGCACGAGAGACCGGAGAGCAAGTCTATAATCCAAACAAAAGCAAGGAGTCCTGTACTCAGTGGGAAAACATAAATCCCCCAAACTTTAATTGAAATATTAAAAATTATACAAGAAGAACTTTCATGTCTGGCAGCCTATGTAGCTAGCATAGCTAGCCTACATGTTACAGACTTCCTTCCTTTTTAATGGCCTACAATTACTGTGAATCACCCACCTTAAAGTTGGAAACATGTACACTGTCTGCATGGGCTGCGGGACTTCTTGTACGATTTTTAATATTTTGATTAAAGTTTGTCTTTGTTTTAAAGAAATATTTGACAGGATAATGTGCTTTTTTTGTTAGGGTGCAGTGAAAAGTCACATTCTTTTTTTTCCATTTAAAGGCTTTTTTTAGCCTAATATGGATAACATTTAATGGACCATCCTGCAACAACCTTCTTTTAACTTTTAACAGGACCATTTTTTGCCTAAAGTAAAAAAAAAAAGAACATTGTGGTTTTGACTGGGGTGACAGGTGCCCAGTGGCGGTCTTGGCTTCCAGCACATGATGGTGTCATTGTGCTGGCAGACATGATGATATCATCACTCCACGTGTGCCATGACACAGGCGATGCATCACAGATGGCAACATGAAGCAGGTGTGAGGTATTTTTTTTTTCTTTTGGCACTTCAGTACAGGAGGGGCATTCTAAATAAAGAAGGCACTCCTGCGGACATTGTAGACATACTGGGGTCAGAACAGAGGGCTAGACATTAGAAGGCATTATAAAAATACAGAGGGTACAATTGGCAGACATTATAAGAAAGAGGGCTCTGATGGGGGAAATTATATATAAACATGCCTCTGCTAGGGAACATTATGAATAAACAAGGTCCCTGCTGGGGGACATTATAAATAAAGAGGGCACTGTTGGGGGTCATTGGGGGTCTTCTATAACTAAGACCTGAATTGGTTGAAACATGTCAGAAGAACATGAGGATATGTGCAATATTTTACTAATATGAAGAAATAGAGAAATACTTGATTTCACTCGCTAGATCATTCCTTACTTCGTTCTATAGAATTATTTCTATTGGTGGGACTTTTGAGAGCACTTAAGGGACTATCTGTAGAGCACTGTTATTATGTGAGTATAGTATTTGGGGGCATTGGGGAGCTCAGTGGACAGGATAGCACTGTTGTAGAACCGGGAGGAGGAGGAGGATGATGGAAAAGTGAGGAATCTGGAATGTCTGTGTGTCAAACTTTGCAGAGATGGACATGGCTTAAATTTTTTTTCATGACTGTTTGATCCAAAGATGAGGAAAGAGAACATCTACTTCTGAGGAGACTGGATCACTGGATGTAAACGGTATGTGGTGGTGTATGTAATTTCTTATTCAAATATGCCTTTAGCAGTGGGTTGGGGAGAGGGGTTGGATTGAGCATTTGGCATGGCAGTCAGGACACCATTTCAACTTTAACCTCAGGCAGCAGATGGCTAGAATTGACCTAGGCTATAACTTTAAACTGTATCTGTGGCCTAATGACGCAGATATTGTTGTAGACAGATAGGGAACCGCTACCGAGATTAGGACCGCCAGACATAGCTTTGCTTGGTTCCCCAGAAATGCCAAGCCCATCCCTGCAGGTGCCTACCCCACCTGAAAGTTCCATAGTTCCATAGGGGGTTTATACAGTATGTTCCTTTTCCAAAACTTCATGTTCAGTTTTTGAGCAGTGGTTTTTAAACTTTAAATCACTCTCTGCGGGCATCCAGATCACAGGCAACTCACATATCTTTGGGGTGGGGCAGGCACCTGCCTACCAGGCATTCACAGCTTTTTCCAGTAAGAATTAACATAGTAACTAAACAGGGTATAGAAGTATAATAAGTGAGAGGTCAACCTCTAGAATGCCATTTGTTATTGAGAATGAAAGACCTCAAGTCCTCATTTCCAGGAAGTGAGTAACTCTGCATCAAAATTAATTCTTCCATGCCCGTACCATATTCACCTATCTGTGTGCTATCTGCATTTTTTGCGGATAGCACACTGACCCATTCAGTTCTATGAAGCCATGCACACTACATGTTTTTTACACTACATGTTTTTTTGCGGATCTGTTTGGCCATTTTTGCAAGTTATAGAGTAGGTACTATTGTTGTCTGTAATGTAGATAAGAATAGTCATTTCTATTGATAGGATGAGAAACATGCGGAATGCACATGGAAGATATCTGTATTTTGCAAATCTTTTGTTTGTAGACCCAAATATGAACACAGCGATGAGCATAAAGCCTTAATGTCAGAAGCCGGATTGGATCCTGAAAACTGTGGACCCATATAGCTGCTCCATTTTTCCAGTTTTGACAACCTCTATCAACTATAACATTAAAGGTGTTGGCCACTTTCTCCCTATTGGTGACCAATGTGTATGTAAAATAACAATATGGTACTTACTAATATATCCTTTATTGATATTGTGCACAATGAATTGGCTATATTTCATAAGTCATATTTTGTTGTTGGGCAAACCTTCTGTGTTGTCTGCATTGAGTTTTTGCCAAGAGATGAGCTACATTTTCAAAAATTCGATTCGGACTTAAAAAAAAAAATATATATTTCAAATTAATTTGTTATGAAGCGCATTAAATTAGCTATATCCTGACATGCAGGAAGAGTGTTACTGTCACAGGCAGGTGGACATCCCAATAACCAAAACTTATTCATCCCAATTTAGGAATCAAGGCCTAATGTAATTGCATATCTATGAAACAAGTTGAGCACCCCAATGACAGTAAAATTAGTTTGTTCATCCCAATTTTAGAATCAAGGCCTAATATAATTGCTTATCTATTTAACAAGGTGGTAACCCCAATAACAGTTAAATTAAACAGCTTATACACCCCTATTTGAGAATCAAGACAATTAAAGGCTTCTTGAACACTGTCCCAAGTGCTTGTCATGTCTTTCCCTATGCTCAGATCACAGTGAAATGGCGGAGACCGCACGGGATAAGGCTTTTAAAGGGCTGTGACTTCACAGAGGTGACTTCACAGATGACCATCTGGTGATTGGCTGGCTGCACACCATTATGGGTCATATGGCATTCCCGAGGTTGTTACTTTCACTTTGTAACACGTATAGCCGCTATTTTAGGAAAAAAATGATTAATTACCATGAAGCGCAAAGAAATTCAGATACTTTACAAATCAAATTTTTCCAAAATTTTCAAATTCCACTTCAGATGCTTCAATTCGCTCAACACTAGTTCTGTCTATGAAATATCTGCTAATAGAAGGTAATGTTTAGGTGTATTGCTAAAGGCTCATGGGCCTTGGTGCAAGAGTTCAGCTTGGACCCCCCTATCCTCAATAAACCATCACACCTCAACTTTATACATGTACCTTAACGTCACCCTCAACCTCAACTTCATACCGCAACACACCTTGTAAGTCCCAGCTCCACTCACACTGCAGGCCATGCCCTACACAACTCTGGTGACAGGCTCAAGGCTCTGCTGACAGCTTACCTGCATCCGTGGAATCACTTGGCCCAGGCTGTCTTTAAAGGGTTTCTGTCCCCAGTTTTTTCGGTATGAATCAGGCTGACATTAGAGATGTGCTAATGTCACCTGATTCCAAATATATATCTGTTTTATTTACTGGTGCCCCCATTTTTATATAAAATTAACTTTTATTTTATGCAAATAAGGCTCCTAGGTGCAAGGGGCGTTACCTCTGCTCCTAGAGGCTCTGTTGATTGACAGGCCCAGGCAGAGAAGAAACACTCCATTCACCATAGCTTTTAAGGACCTTCAATGATGTCATGACCATGTGATCAGTCACATGGTTAGGATCACACAAACAGCCTGTCTCCTCCTAAACCATGTGACTGATCACATGGTCATGACATCATTGAAGGTCCTTAAAAGCTATGGTGAATGAAGTGTTTCTTCTCTGCCTGGTCCTGTCAATCAACAGAGCCTCTAGGAGCAGAGGTAACGCCCCTTGCACCTAGGAGCCTTATTAGCATAAAATAAAAGTTCATTTTATATAAAAATGGGGGCACCAGTAAATAAAACAGATATATATTTGGAATCAGGTGACATTAGCACATCTCTAATGTCAGCCTGATTCATACCGAAAAAACTGGTGACAGAAACCCTTTAACACCGTGCGTCCTCGCCACATCTGGTCTGAAAGTGCAGATTTGCACTTGTTGAAAGAACGTCACGTGCCCTGTGGCCCTGTCCTTCCACTCTAGGCAGCCTGTGCCATGCACTGCATGAGGCGAAAACGTAAATCTACTGTTAGAGACATACTTGGAAAACATTACAAACAGAGCTACACAACATACAGTACAAGGTAATATAATACCACATACCCTTATGTAGACATTCTCTTTCCTCATCTTCTCCATTCAGACCTGACTGCCATGATGATTTCTTTCAGCCATCTCTTGTCTCTGTAGTGTTTGATAAACAGACATCTTAGTTTCCTAATTTTCCATCATCCTCCCACCTTCTGAACACCCCATCCTGCCACCCCCAATACTGTGCTCCCCAATTTTATACTGCAGAAACAGTCACCTGAAAATACTAGTACCACACAGGTAGTGCCACCTTCAACAATTATTGGCACTTAGTTCCCTAAAAAATAACTGCACCCAGCAAATAGTGTTCCTGACACTATTCCACTGTTTCATAGGCTTCAAGCCTTGTGGCCTGTGGTCTATGAAAGTGTACAGAGGCACAAGAAGCCATTGGCTCCAGAGTCCCACCACAGTAATTCAATTGTATCACGATCCTGAGGATGATGATACAGTTCTATAATCAGCAGTCACTAGATTCAGGACCCTGGGCAAAACATCTGGGGCCAAAGGCACAGATGTTTTGACCTGGCAATGCTCCTTGTGTATTCCTTATGAAATACAGAAAATAGTGCAGAATGTAAACAAGTGAGATATAGTAATCTTACAGTCATGGCCAAAAGTTTTGAGAATGATACAAATATTAATTTTTACAAAGTCTACTGCTTCAGTTTTTATAATGGCAATTTGCATATACTCCAGAATGTTATAAAGAGTGATCAGCTTAACAGCAATTACTTGCAAAGTCAATATTTGCCTAGAAAATGAACTTTATTCCCCAAAACACATTTCAACATCATTGAAGCCCTGCCTTAAAAGGACCAGCTAGCATCGTTTCAGTGATTGCTCCATTAACACAGGTGTGGTGTTGATGAGGACAGGGCTGGAGATCAATCTGTCATGATTGAGTAAGAATGACACCACTGGACACTTTAAAAGGAGGCTGGTGCTTGGCATCATTGTTTCTCTTCTGTTAACCATGGTTATCTCTAAAGAAACACGTGCAGTCATGATTGCACTGCACAAAAATTGCCTAACAGGGAAGAGTATCGCAGCTAGAAAGATTGCACCTCAGTCAACAATCTATCGCATCATCAAGAACTTCAAGGAGAGAGGTTCCATTGTTGCCAAAAAGGCTCCAGGGCGCCCAAGAAAGACCAGCAAGCGCCAGCACCGTCTTTTAAAAGTGTTTTAGCTGCGGGATCGGGCTACCAGCAGTGCAGAGCTTGCTCAGGAATGGCAGCAGGCAGGTGTGAGTGCATCTGCACGCACTGTGAGGCGGAGACTCTTGGAGCAAGGCCTGGTATCAAGGAGGGCAGCAAAGAAGCCACTTCTCTCCAGAAAAAACATCAGGGACAGACTGATATTCTGCAAAAGGTACAGGGAATGGACTGCTGAGGACTGGGGTAAAGTCATTTTCTCTGATGAATCCCCTTTTTGATTGTTTGGGACATCTGGAAAACAGCTTATTCGGAGAAGACGAGGTGAGCGCTACCACCAGTCTTGTCTCATGCCAACTGTAAAGCATCCTGAAACCATTCATGTGTGGGGTTGCTTCTCAGCCAAGGGAATTGGCTCTCTCACAGTCTTGCCTAAAAACACAGCCATGAATAAAGAATGGTACCAGAATGTCCTCCGAGAGCAACTTCTCCCAACCGTCCAAGAGCAGTTTGGCGATCAACAATGCCTTTTCCAGCATGATGGAGCACCTTGCCATAAAGCAAAGGTGATAACTAAATGGCTCAGGGAACAAAACATAGAGATTTTGGGTCCATGGCCTGGAAACTCCCCAGATCTTAATCCCATTGAGAACTTGTGGTCAATCATCAAGAGACGGGTGGACAAACAAAAACCTACAAATTCTGACAAAATGCAAGCATTGATTGTGCAAGAATGGACTGCTATCAGTCAGGATTTGGTCCAGAAGTTGATTGAGAGCATGCCAGGGAGAATCGCAGAGGTCCTGAAGAAGAAGGGTCAACACTGCAAATATTGACTTACTTGCTGCATTAACTCATTCTAACTGTCAATATAAGCTTTTGTTACTCATAATATGATTGCAATTATATTTCTGTATGTGATAAAAACATCTGACAAACACACATAAAAACCAGAGGGCAGCAGATCATGTGAAAATATAATATTTGTGTCATTCTCAAAACTTTTGGCCATGACTGTACATACAAATAGATCAATAGTAGCCAGAAAGTGTCCAACCCTTTTAAATCCATGGACAGGTTAACTTAATAAGATTGAATATCTTATAACAATGACACCTTTCAAAAGGTAGGATGTCTTAGGCAGCAATAAACAGTTATTTCTTGAAGTTGATGTGTTGGAAGCAATAAAATTGTCAAGAATAAAGATGTAAGTAGTTTTGACAGAGGCCAAATTGTGACGGCAATGCAACTGGTTAGAGCATCCCCAAAGCATTAGGTAAGGTATGCTGTGGTCCAAACAACGGCAAATAGTGAACCAACAAGAGGATCACGGGTCCCCAAGTCTCACTGATATGTGTATGGTTTGAAGGTTAGGCCCTCTGGTTCAGTCTTACAAAAGAGCTACTGTAGTAAAGGTAATAGAAAGGTGTCAGAACACACAGTGCATGGCACATTGGTGCTTTTGGAACTTTATAGCTGCAGTTTGGTCAATGCCCATGCTGAATCCTGTCCAGACAGTTTGATGCTCCAGGTAATAATCTTCTGGAAAACCTGGGGTTCTGGTATTCATGTGGATGCTACTTTGACATTTACAGTACCAAGTACCTAAACATTGTTGCAGACCAAGTACTCCCCTCCTTAACAACAGTATTTGCTATTGGCGGGGGTCTCTTTCAGCAGGATTATTTGCCCTGTAACACTGCAGAAACTGTTCTGGAATGGTTTCAGGAACAGGACAAAAATTTTGAAGTGTTGACCTGGCATTCAGATTTTTCAGATCTCAATTCGATTGGACATGTGTGATGTGCTGGAAAAACAAGTCCTATGCATGAAGGCAACTTACAGAGCTTAAAGAATCTGCTGCTAATGTCTTGAATCCTGATATCACAGAACTCCTTCAGAGGTCTTGAGAGCCGTTTTCGCTGCCCAAGAGGAATTACTCCTTAATAGATTAGGCAATTTTAAAGGGGTTGTTTTCCTTCAGCAAATTGAATTTATCATGTAGAAAAAATTAATACAAGGCACTTACTAATGTATTGTGATTGTCCATATTGCCTCCTTTGCTGTCTTGATTGATTTTTCCATCACATTACACACTGCTAGTTTCCATGGGTTATGGCTACCCTGCAATCCATCATGGTGCTTGCACACCATAGGATAAAGTGCCAGCCTCTCTGGTGGCCGGGACAGTGGGAGCATGCATAGGTATGCATGCACAGCTGCCCCAGTCCAGGCCACCTTATATCTGCGTTGCAAAGGTGGCCATAACCCCCTGAATAAGAACAGTGTACAATGTGATGGAAAAATGAATAATACCAGCAAAGGAAGCAATATGGACAATCACAATACTTTAGTAAGTGCCCTGTATTAACTTTATCTACATGATAAATGCCATTTGCTGAAGTGAGACAACCCCTTTAATGCTATGGTTGATATACTAAATATATTTTAAATCTATTGACATGCTAATTTTAAAAAGCTAAAATAGAAATGAAGCTACTGTATATCCTCTCCATAAGACATAGATATCAACATCACCATAATGTAAGCTGATTATATTAATATTACAGCGTTAGACATATACCCTACCTGGTATAATAATGCTACATAAATACTGGCAGTCATCAGCTAATCAAAGTTAAATCAACCTTAAGAGGACAATGTAGACAATCAGGTCCCAGTAGATAATGCAACCATGCAGAGGTCAATCAATATTCAATATTGCACTGCAGACAGTAAGCAGGGCTGGTTCATCAATGCCACAACCGCTAATGATCAGGATGACACTGTTACTGTTCCTATTCAATAATCTCAACTATACTGAGATTGGGATCAGTGAGTCTGTTACCAGCACACCAGCTAGCGATAGTCTGCCGTGATCATGCAGTTCATGATACACTGATAATTACAATCAATGCGGCAACTTTTAGAGCCTACAATATGATTGAGATCGTTTAGATATGAAAACTCGAGACAAGATCTCCCTTCAATACCTATTCATGTCCTCTATTCCTTGGGGATGTGCTTGCTAATTTTGCTTTAATGAAGAGTATTTATAATGTGTAAACTGAGAACTGACTCATACAGGACTAACACAAGCTGTACTTTTTCACCATTAAGCAATCTTTTCTGACATTTACTGTAATGCTCAATTTATTCATGTCCTATTCAGTCTAAATGGCCTATTTTATTGTTTTTGTGTCATTTCTGACTCTATCCCAACCACACATGCAGGTTCTAAAGCATTTGGCCTCATGTGCTACCTGTCACACAAGAAAACTGCTCTTATTGTCCATAAGAGCCAATCTGATTTTATATTTCCTTTTTAGTACCATGGTTCTCCAGCTGTTAAAAATATAAACGTCCCATGATATCTGACAGCTTGTAGTTTTGCATCAGCTGGAGAGCCACAGGTTGGGGAACATTAGTCTATATAATCTAAGCTAAATTATACCTTATCACTTAGATGATCCAATAGCAATACCATACAATACCAAAATAATACAGTGTTCAAAATATCTGACATGCATTTTTGAAATAACAGTCCCATTGCCAGTGAGACTGTCCTAGATTGTGGGTACTGTCTAACTTTCTCCAGAAGCCTGCCAAATAACTTAATTCCAATTGTATCTGCACCCTCAGCTGCTTGCTCCAATACTCACCCTGTGAACCCTGCCGTTGGCAGTTGGTACAGGCAGGCAAATTGCAGAGGATAGTATAGAGAAATCCTGCAGTTCCATTTTTCATGGGAACAGTGGGTATATCACAGGCCTTGATAAAGCGGGGTCAGTATGTGAAATGGCTGTAGGCTTGATCTTTCACATCTTCGGACCGTGCCACAGTAAAGAAGTTTATTTCCACATTGGGTTGTGCCACAACTTTCCTTCTTTTTGGATTACATGGAAGATTTGAACTACTTCCAGCTGAGCACCACCGTTAGTGGTAGAAGTATTATTAGAGCTTAAGAGGATTGTAATGAAAGTGCACAGCAGTGCCAGCTTTCTACGACATGGATGTTTACAGCGGCTAGATGAAAACTCATTCTGGAAGCACTAAGAGGGCATCTGTGTGGGGAGGCGCTAATGGGTTATCATACTGTGTGGAAGCACTAAGAGGGTCATCTGGCTGTATATGGAAGCACTAAGGGTTCATGCTACTATGTAGAGGAACTAAGGGAGCGCTATTTCTGTTTTGGGGACTAAGCAAGCATCTTTACTTTGAGGGGACACTTAGAGGAGATTTTTGCTGCGAATGGGCTTTAAGGGGCTCTAAGTGGCTATCAATATAATCTAAGAGCATTAATGGAGCATGAGAGAACTGAGTGGGCATCCATAATGTGTAGGGAAACCCTAAGGAGCATCACTAGTGTGTTAAGAACGCTCAGGAGACATTAAATGTGGCGACATTAAGGGGCCATCCTTACTATGTGGGGAGGGATGCTATTATTTTGTGTCACTGGACACTGTGAGAACTGAAAGAGGAACTATTTTTGTGTGGAGGAACAGATGGGCTGTCATACCCTACATGCAACTCAAGAATTGCCCCTCTTTACATTCTCCAAACTTGGGAGGCTGATCACCGTGACTTACATTTACTATAATTATTATGTTATTTTAATGCCCAAATTAAAGAAGCATTCACTATTAACATAATACTGCCATACAGTGTGGTATCTACTGCTACTACTGCTAATAACAATATTGATGATAAAATATACCATAATATACCAAGTGCCTACACAACAGCCTGTTGAAAGACACAGTTTGTAAGGGGGTCAGACATTACAGATAGAATCATATTGGCACTAAATGGTATCTGTCTCTCCACATTCTAGGGTAGAAGAACACAGTTTTACAAGTCTCTCATGGGTCAACATGCTTGGGGTTCCAACAGTCTTTTTATAGGCAACAGCCTTAGTGGTTACAATCTCTCAAAGAGGGCACTGGCTTAGTTAGTGCTAACAGATTATTTAAAGTGTACCTAAACCTTGGAATATACTTTATTAAAAACTAATCTAACTACCGTAAAATGTTTTTTTTTGTAATATACTTTATTTTTTCCACTATTTTCTTGCAAAATAAGTGCAGGTGCGTTTTAGATTTCGTTCTCCATACAGCGCTGTGTATACAGATTCTTCTTAAGCCACACTGAGCGTTGCATTGGCCGAAGCATTGCTGTTCCTGGCTGCTCCTCCTATGTAGATGGCTGTACCTGCCGTTATCACCATGGCTTTCTGTAGACATGGTGCCCTACTATGCAATTCGCACAGACTAACACAGGTGCTCCCAGGTTGTAGTTTCTCTATCCTCACAAACACTGGGCACACTCTTGACATATAGTACACAGGCTTTCACACACTGTAGCTCACAGACTTTAATCTAACGGTTCTTGATTAAAGGTTTCTGATACAAGCCTTGGCTATTTCCAGGAATCATGGAATAGGTTTTTAGTACCCCTCAGCTCCAACCTCAATGCCATATTCAGCTGTCTGGTGACCCTGCCTAAGCCCTAAAGTGCTGTGCCTATATGACTAGTACCAATCACCTTCACTATCTAGCAAGCTACATGCAGGATTATTGCTGCCTTTGTTTCCTGCAGCAGCTTCTCAGACTGCGCGGAGCATGATGACCCTCTTTCAAGAACCCTACAGTCCACTTCATTCTGAAATAATCAGATGACACAATAATCTTTCTTTAATGGTGGGGTTCGGCCACAGCTTTTATTGGAGCGTTAATAAACCACTAATTAGTGTCAAACATAAACACTTCATTTTTTAACTTTACTTATTAACTTAAACCTCTAGTAATGCCATGAGGTTGATGGGGCCCTCAACCCGCGTAAGCGGTGGCCAGAGACACTCGATGGCTCCATAACTACCAAATAACCGCCAGCTGTGACTTCGATATACATACTCTCCACTGTCAAGACAGGTAAAGAGGGGTGAACCCTGAGCTGACTCTCCCCGCTGTCCCTGCCTTTTGGGGCACCCGACTCCTTAACAGGCCGGCCCCAACTAGAAGACGATCCCTCCCTAACTGTGAGTGCACAGAATATGAGATAGGAGTGGAGGGAAGAGGCAGATAGAAACAAAGACAGTGTAAGTGGTCACGGGAAACCAATATAAACAAGCCAAAAAGGTAACTAAAGTAGGTACGGGCAAAACTGACACAAAGTAACAAAAACCTGCAGTAACCAGTGGGGAATGAGGGATAGACACACTAGGTCAACCAAACTGAACACCTAGGGAATAACACAACAGACACACCACAGCAGAACCACAAGTAACACGAAAATCACTAAACAGTAGCAGTCCAAACGGTCCGGGTCAGTAACTGGAAGTACGTCAAAGCCACAGGGAATAAACAAAGCCGAAGTCCAAAGTCCTAATCCAAAAATTCGAGTCCAAAACAATCTAAACAGGGGCGAGTGAGGTTCCTAGGTAAAGACATCAATCACGGGCACTGCATATCAAGGAATGTCAGGCTTTATAGGCTGGGGGCGGGTTCTGAGCCTGGAAGTCAAAATCCCACTGAACCCGGGCTCAGGTGTGCTAGCAATTGCAGGGGCAGGATCCACAACATTAACCCCTTCAGGAACAGCCGAGGAAGCCACGGGATTAATGCCTACAGCTGGGGACGCCGCACGAAGCATATCACGTGATTCGCCGGCTCCCTGTTGTGCAAAGCATGAATCGTGGCATTGCCTGGCAACGCCAGATGCTCCAGCGCTATCGTGAGCGGGCGCATGCGCACTGCCACGCCGGCCCCGCTCGTGAGTCACAGACAACGCTGGACCGCGGCTAGGCAAGTTCTGGTTTCTGACAGTACCCCCCCTTTTAGGAGGGGCCCCAGGACCCAACCTAGGACCGGATTTCCTCAGAAATTTTCTGTGGTAATCGGCGACTAATCTTTCCACAAGAATATTCCTTGCCGGAATCCAGGATCTCTCCTCAGGACCAAAACCTCTCCAGTGTACTAGATACTGTAGAGAATCCTGGACCCAGCGACTATCCACAATATGGGAAACCTCGCGCTCTAGCTGATCCCTTGTCGTCAAAGGACTGGATAATTCAGCACCCGAAACCACAGCAGGAACAAAACGTTTAAGCAAGGCTTTATGAAATACATTATGAATTCTCAAGGTTCTAGGCATTCCTAAATGATACGTAACAGGATTGATTATCTCGATAATCTTATATGGACCAATATATCTTGGAGCCAACTTCCCAGAGGATACTCTTAATTTTAAGTTCCGTGTGGATAACCAAACTTTTTCACCAAGTGAGAAGCTGTAACCAGGAATACGTTTGAGATTAGCATGTCTACAGTGTGATATTTGGGCTTGCCTCAGGTTCAACAGAACCTGAGCCCAAATGTTGCTCAGATCTGGCATGGATACATGGTTAGACAAAACAGAGGAAAAACGAGGATGATAACCAAAATTACAAAGAATGGCATAGTTTGTGAAGAAGCATTTTCATGATTGTTAATAGAAAATTCAGCAAGAGACAAAAAATTAACCCAAGAATTCTGATTGTCAGCTACAAAACTGCGCAAGTACTGGCCAATACATTGGTTAACCCTCTCAGTTTGCCCATTGGTTTCTGGGTGAAACGCTGAAGAAAAGGACAAGGAAATACCTAAATTTTTGCAAAACTTTCTCCAAAATTTTGCGACGAATTGTACACCACGGTCACTGACAATGTTTTCGGGTAACCCATGAAGTCTTACAATGTGTTCAGTAAATAGTTTGGACAATTTTTTGGCAGATGGTAACCCAGCCAGAGGTGTAAGATGGCACATCTTACTAAAACGGTCAACCACCACCCAAATCACCGTCTTCCCATGAGATGATGGCAGATCAGTTATGAAATCCATGGATATATGTGTCCATGGCCTACTGGGCAAGAGAAGAGGACGTAGCTCCCCTGCTGGGAGAGTGTGTGGCACCTTGGACCTAGCACAGGTTTGACACGCTTCAACATATGACCTCACATCCCGTCTAAACATACTCCACCAAAAATGTCTGGCTATCAACTTCTGCGTGGCTGCAATGCCCGGGTGACCCACCAGAGGAGAATCATGGTATTCTTGCAGCAACTGTAACCGGCATTGAGAGGGCACAAAAAGTTTATCCACTGGCACGTTTGGAGGAGCCAAATTCTGAAGACCTTGAATTTTCGAAAACAAATCTACAGACAATGCAGAAACAATAATACCTTCTGTCAAAATGGGCTCGGGATCCACCCCCACAGGCTGCTGGGCACAAAAACTCCTGGATAAGGCATCGACCTTGATATTCTTGGAACCAGGGCGAAAAGTAATGATAAAATTAAATCGAGTAAAAAATAGCGCCCAACGAGCCTGTCATGGATTCAGACGTTTAGCAGATTCTAAGTAAATGAGATTCTTGTGATCGGTTAACACAATAACCTTGTGACGTGCTCTCTCCAGAAAGTGTCTCCATTTCTCAAATGCCCATTTAATGGCCAGTAACTCACGATTTCCTACATCATAATTCTTTTCCGTAGGAGAGAACTTTCTGGAAAAGAATGCACATGGACGCAAATGAGTAAGAGCAGAGGAACCTTGGGAAAGGACCGCTCCTGCTCCCACCTCAGACGCGTCAACCTCCACAATGAATGGTTCTTCAAAATTGGGTTGGACCAAAATGGGTGCTGTACTAAATGCTGCCTTTAGTTGACCAAAAGCCTCAATAGCCCCCATATCCCAATTAAGAACCTTAGAATCTTTCTTGGTCATATCGGTAAGTGGTTTGGCAATGGTGGAAAAATTCTTTATGAATTTGCGATAATAATTGGCAAACCCTAGAAACCTTTGCAGGGCCTTTAATGACATGGGTTGGACCCATTCCAAAACCGCTTTAACCTTCCCCTGATCCATCTGGATTGAGTCAGGAGTAAGGATGTAACCAAGGAAAGCAATTCTCTGTGCCTCAAAAATACATTTTTCTAATTTAACAAAGAGCTGATTCTGAGATAGTACCTGAAATACCTCCTTAACGTGTATTCTATGTTCCTCAATGCTCTTTGAAAAAATCAAAATGTCATCCAGATAGACTACTACGAATTTACCAATAAACTCCCGTAGTATGTCATTCATCAAATTCTGAAATACCGCTGGGGCATTGCTTAAACCGAAAGGCATCACTAAATACTCAAAATGCCCTTTAGGGGTATTGAATGCCGTCGTCCACTCATCTCCTTCTCTTATGCGAACAAGGTTGTAAGCCCCACGGAGATCCAACTTGGAAAACCAATTAGCACCTTGGACTTGGTTAAAAAGATCAGGAATGAGTGGAAGAGGATAACTGTTCTTAATAGTAATATTATTCAGCTCCCTATAATCAATACATGGCCTCAAACCCCCATCCTTTTTAGAGACAAAAAAGAAGCCTGCACCCACTGGTGATCATGACGGCCTGATATGTCTCTTTTGCACTGCCTCCGCAATGTACTCTCTCATGGTCTCCCTTTCCGGAGCCAAGAGATTAAACATTCTACCCTTAGGTAGTTTAGCACCAGGAATCAAATCTATAGCACAATCATATGACCAATGAGGTGGTAATTCATTTGACATTTCCTTAGAGAATACCTTAGAAAACTCCCACAAATAGAAAGGAATTTGAGGTTCGGAAATATTGACATTACCGCACACAGAGGAAATACATTTTTCAGAGCAAAAATCACTCCAGCTGGTCAATTCCCCTTTAACCCAATCAATATTAGGGTTATGCAGCTGGAGCCAAGGCAAACCGAGAATTAAATCAACAGGTAAATTATTCATGATCAACAAAGAAATTTTTTCGTTATGTAATACCCCTACAGACATACCCAATTTAGGGGTACAACTTAAAACTTTGCCTCTGGCCAGAGGCGTAGAGTCCACAGCAGTCACTCTCAGGGGCTTTGAGAGTGGCAGTTGGGGAATACCGAGTCGGTCGGCAAACTCCGTAGAGATAAAATTATCCGCCGCTCCAGAATCTACAAAAGCAAACCCAACACAGGAATTATTTTCAAATTAGATAGTTACAGGTACAAGTACTTTACCCGCAACTTTGGGAGATACCTGATGGCCTAGGTGGCATCCCCGATTACCACCTAGGCCTAGAAGTTTTCCTGCCTAGGGCGAGTTGGACATCTTGCGATCAGGTGCTCGGAAGACCCACAGTAATAACATAACCCCCGATCTCTTCTGAATGTTGAGGAAGTAGATCCCAACTGCATCGGCTCATCCATAGCTGAAGTAGTCGTGGCCGAAGGTACGGTTCTAATAGGGGACCTAGAAGACCTATACTGACCCTTTTGTCGCAGACGGTCACGTATACGTCTATCAAGTCTAATAACTAGAGACATAGCATCTTGAAGAGAATCAGGTTCAGAATAATTAACCAAAACATCTTTCAGCGAGTCAGACAAACCAAGGTTAAAATGATAAGTTAACGCACTGTCATCCCACTAAGGCTACTTTCACACTAGCGTTTTTAAATTCCGGTATTGAGTTCCGTCAAAGGGGCTCAATACCGGAAAAAAACGCTTCAGTTTTGTCCCCATTCATTGTCAATGGGGACAAAACTGAACTGAAGACAACGGAATGCTCCTGAAAGCATTCCGTTCCGTCTTCAGACCGGAGAACAAACCGCAGCATGCTGTGGTTTGCTCTCCGGTCCAGGCATCCGCACCAAGACGGATCCGGAATGACCCCCAATGGAAGTCAATGGGGACGGATCCGTTTGGTGTGGACACACCAGTAATCCGGATCTGTCCTCCATTGATTTCCAATGGGGGGTCATTCCGGATCCGGCATACATACACACAGACTACATACAAACAAACATACAGACATACATACAAACATACAGACATACATACATACTCACATACTCCCGGGACGCCGGCAGCAGGTCTTCACGCGCCTCCTGCACGCTGCGATGACGTTTCCCCACTGCGCCCAGCAGAGGGCGCTGTGGGGAATCGTCATCACTGCGCGCAGGAGGCGCGTGAAGACGTTCTGCCGGCGTCCCGGGAGTATGTGAGTATGTATGTATGTTTGTATGTATGTCTGTATGTTTGTTTGTATGTAGTCTGTGTGTTGTTTTAATGTGTGTCATGTGTGGGGCCGGAGCGCTGCTCCGGCTCCACACATGTATAGCGTTAGCACGGATCCGTCGGCACCCTTTAGGTGCCGGATCCGTGCTAACGCTAGTGTGAAAGTAGCCTTAGTCTCACCACACCATTGTCTGAATTCTGCACAGTAATCTTCAGCTAACATTTTCCCCTGACGTAAGCTAGTGATCTTTCTGATAGCAACTGATTTTAGGTCAGGTTCCTGATACAGCTGACCCAAAGACAGGAAAAACTGCGACACTGAAGACCGTTCTGAAGCTTGAGCTGGTAAAGCAAAAGCCCAGGATCGAGGAGCTCCCTGTAACCTAGAAATAATCAATTTTACTCGTTGCTCCTCAGAGCCAGAAATTCTAGGACGGAGATCAAAATACAAAAGGAAATCGTCCTTAAAGGACTGGAATTTTCTCCTATCTCCTAAAAATTTTTCAGGGAGATCCACAGGAGGCTCAGGAGCAATAGGGTCTGGTGCCTGGGCCACATGTGCATGTAGCGATTCCTGCGCCGCCATGCGGTCAGACAACTGATGAACCCTTTGAGTAACTCCCTTCATGTGCTCCACCAATGAAGCAAAGGTCGGAGTGGGGTCATTCATAATGAATGGGGCCCGTGATACTGTCAGGACATGTAAAGAGGGGTGAACCCTGAGCTGACTCTCCCCGCTGTCCCTGCCTTTTGGGGCACCCGACTCCTTAACAGGCCGGCCCCAACTAGAAGACGATCCCTCCCTAACTGTGAGTGCACAGAATATGAGATAGGAGTGGAGGGAAGAGGCAGGTAGAAACAAAGACAGTGTAAGTGGTCACGGGAAACCAATATAAACAAGCCAAAAAGGTAACTAAAGTAGGTACGGGCAAAACTGACACAAAGTAACAAAAACCTGCAGTAACCAGTGGGGAATGAGGGATAGACACACTAGGTCAACCAAACTGAACACCTAGGGAATAACACAACAGACACACCACAGCAGAACCACAAGTAACACGAAAATCACTAAACAGTAGCAGTCCAAACGGTCCGGGTCAGTAAC
This sequence comes from Rhinella marina, assembly GCA_900303285.1. Taxonomy (NCBI): domain Eukaryota; kingdom Metazoa; phylum Chordata; class Amphibia; order Anura; family Bufonidae; genus Rhinella; species Rhinella marina. The sequence goes on along the minus strand of ONZH01012047.1, from coordinate 30,997 downwards.
TGGAAGTACGTCAAAGCCACAGGGAATAAACAAAGCCGAAGTCCAAAGTCCTAATCCAAAAATTCGAGTCCAAAACAATCTAAACAGGGGCGAGTGAGGTTCCTAGGTAAAGACATCAATCACGGGCACTGCATATCAAGGAATGTCAGGCTTTATAGGCTGGGGGCGGGTTCTGAGCCTGGAAGTCAAAATCCCACTGAACCCGGGCTCAGGTGTGCTAGCAATTGCAGGGGCAGGATCCACAACATTAACCCCTTCAGGAACAGCCGAGGAAGCCACGGGATTAATGCCTACAGCTGGGGACGCCGCACGAAGCATACCACGTGATTCGCCGGCTCCCTGTTGTGCAAAGCATGAATCGTGGCGTTGCCTGGCAACGCCAGACGCTCCAGCGCTATCGTGAGCGGGCGCATGCGCACTGCCACGCCGGCCCCGCTCGTGAGTCACAGACAACGCTGGACCGCGGCTAGGCAAGTTCTGGTTTCTGACATCCACATTGTCCATGTTTTTCTTTTTTTTTTTAACGGGAAGGAAGGGTGGGCAACTTCTCTTACCAAGCTTGTCCTGAGAAAGCGGCCCAACCCATAGGGAGGGACTCATATAAACACCCAGCCCCCTAAAGCCTCATGGGATACCACAGAACCCCACGCCTTATGTTAACCCCTTAAAAGCCCAAACAAAGTGGACCTGAACTACCAGACCTTATTAGCCCTTACTACATTGCCCACGCAGTCAGGAGGCTCCCCACTTATACAGTGCGGCCCCCGTCAGCTGTCTCAGTCTCAAGCACTCCTGATGCTTCACATTTGGCCTGCCCGTACTTCTATTTATGCTTGTCTAGCCATGTGCTCACACTGTGCTCTGTACAACTTAACAAGCCACAGTATGCAGGATCAACCCAATTAAAGTAGAAATAGTGCCTGATAAATTTGATCCTGCTGATTACAACGAGACCTGTCTTGTGAAATTCACTTGCGACAAGAAAAAAGACTTTTATTGTTTATGCATATTAAGGTTTCAGTGCATGAGGGGCATGGCCAGCCATGGAAAGCTGAGGTTTATTTATTTATTTTATGCACTGATATAGCACTACTATATTCCGCAGCGCTTTACAGACATTAGCATCAAGCTGTCCTCAATGGGGCTTATAATCTAAGTTCCATATCAGTATGTCTTTGAAGTGTGGGAGAAAGATGGAGTACTTAGAGTTCCCAGAGAAAACCCACGCAAACACTGGTAGAACATACAAACTTCATGTAGATGTTGTCCTTGGGTCGAACCTAGGACTCAAGCGCTGCAATGCACCACTGAGCTGCCATGCTGCCTGCTCTTACAGACTACCTGCAAAATGTTCCCACCAATAGACAGCTATGTTAAGGGCTGCTTGCCCTGACCTCAGCCTGGCATTGACTTTTACCTGATCCCTTGGAGCTCCACACCATATTCTCTTGACCTCCGTGGGTCAGTGCTCCAAGAGATAGAAGTCTGGTGGTTCTCCTGCAGCGGAGTCTAGATTCCAGTAGGGGGTAAAGGATGAAAACCTGGGTTACCACTTAGATAAAGCCCTTAGGCGTTACAGTGGATCCATATCTGCTTCATTATACCTCTGTGCAATTCATAAATCTCTTAGAAATACTCACACCACTCAAACCATACCTACAATGACATGGAACCAGAAAATGACAAGGTGTAAAATGCCCTAAAAATAGGCGCAACACTCTTATAAGTGTGCTTGACTCTATAGTCAGATATGATCTGCCATAAAAGTGGAGCAACTACAATATTAAATTTCTCTTATCTAATCAAAAGAATTCCACCACTGTGACTCCCTGGTGGCATCTAGAATGAAGTGGCAGAGGCACTAGGTAAGCCTGATGCCCCTTTGCTTGTATGATGATATGCCACCAATCTTGACAAGGCAACCCCTGAAAGTTTAACGAATGATAGGGTCTTCCTCACTAGAGATTATTGCCAAACTTTAAAAAAAAAACAAGCCATTTACCAAACGTTACGTATCTCAGTATTCATAACGAGTCAAAATTACGAATGACTCAACAGCAAAAGGGTTAATCCAAGATTTTCAAAAGGCCTGAGTTCACCATCACGACCCCAAAGGCAGAACATAAAACAGCCAGACACACGGGATCTGGCTGTGATTACAAACATCTTTCATCATTAAATATTAACGCTCCGGCTGCTTACAGGCACGCTGCAAGAGTTATAGAATTTAATTCGATCACAGTGGAAAAAAAAACAGGTTCAAATAGTGTTACGGGCAGAGGAAGGTAGAGGACTCAGAGTTATGGTCAGCCGAGGCGACATCACAAACTGCTTTTTAAATAACCTTCTGACCCTGATATAAAGAGCTTCAGAGGGAGAGATTTTAACTTGCTTGTAACAAGACATTTCATATGAATAGCTAGATCAAGCAACCACAACTCAGCCATGAAACTATTCATTTTAATTGTGAGCATTACTACAGAACCGCCACTGTTTTTATTTCCCAGTGGATCTCAGGAATGCAAAAATGGAAAATAATATTTTTTCAAGTGTAATTTCATCTTAAACACAATAGCTGTAATAAATCCAGAATTCCTCCAAGAGTTAGGTCTATGCTATATTTTACTGACCTCAAAAATCCTTTATTGAAGAAGAAGCCGTATATCCACGGAACAGTGTCTGCTTTTATCCCTTTACAAAAATGCTATCTATGTGCAGCAAATTCCTATCATACTGAGGCATCATCACATTGACTGCAGCCAAGATGGAGGAGCTAATGTGTGAGTCCTCCCTGCATTATGCTCAGGCTCTTTTCACATTGTGCATGAGTGTCCATTTACCGTTTCCTCAGAGATAGCTCCTTTGATGCACCCATTAAAAGGACCCATTACACAGATGGATCACAAAACGTTCTTCTGGCCTCTCTTCGGCAGTGTCCAGCAGGGCTTTAATTTTAAACCTCATGGAATAGCACAGCAGTATACGTGTATACAGGTTTTTTTCTTAACAAAGGGTCCCATGGGGGCTAACTGCTTTCATTTTAAGTATACAGTTTTTTTTCTTAACAAAGGGTCCATTTAAAGGGGTTCCCCAGGAAAGAGTTAAACTGCCACAAGCAGTCTATCCTAGAATGTGAGCAGGACTGGTTGCCTCTTCCTGCGGAGGTGTCTTAAGAGGTGAGTAGGCAGGGCCTCACTACACAATACAGTCTGGCACTTGCATATATTACAAATTGGTGAGTTTTCCTGTCAGGCTGCTCATCCATGATGGCATATCATAGGCAGGATCACATCATTGCCATCTATTGTAGAGCACTCCAGTGATGCCTCGCCACCTTGCCCCCTCTACAAGTGGTGGCAACCATTCCAGCCCAAATTCTAGGACAGGCTGCTTGTTGCCATTTTAAATAATTCCTGGATAACCCCTTGCAGTGCTGAGGTCCTAGGTTCCGACCAACCTAGGACCTTCCTACCAAGGACAACATCTGCATGGAGTTTGTATGTTCTCCCCATGTTTGCGTGGGTTTCCTCCGGGTACTCCGGTTTCCTCCCACATTCCAAAGACATACTGTTAGGAAACTGAGATTGTGAGCAGCAAGTAATAATAATGTCTGTAAAGTGCTGCAGAATATGTCAGCGCTATAAAGGTGTGTAAAATAAATAAATAGTCATTTATCAGGGCTTTATCTCAGCTGCTGACTGAGCTTCAGCTCATACCCAGAGACTTTTATTATCATCTGCCTTCATTATATTATTACTTTAATATAATTATAGACCATAAGCTGACAGTTACTAATTACATTGTGGATATAGTGAGGTCCTGGGACAAATTACTTATGAATATTATTCTCTTTTCTGGTGCACCGCGATAAAAAAAAAAAACAAACAACGTGAACGTCCCTTTAATTTGACTCAAATTCTTTCAGCTTAATTGCCATGGATTAAGTATGTTTGTATATCCAAATGCCTGGGCTTTCAAGTGTACAGCCAAGTTGAGGAAAACAATTGTATGGCTGACTAAAAGGTGCTACTAGTAAAGGTCCCAGGACAACATTACAGCAGATAGTCGGGAAGGAAGCATTCTTTCCCACAAATCTGCTAATAGCTGGTGGAGGAGACCTCTGCATTTACATGCATCAATCTCCTCCAAAGATGGAAATCACACAGACAATTTAAATTTTAAAGTCTGACCAATTTGTTCTCCAGGTAGATAAGCCACACCAATTGAGTGTGTATGGGGAGTCAGGAGAGACAACTGTTGACATCTGAGACATTGGTGGCATATTGCTAGGATTAGAGATGAGCGAATCGATTCGTCGATTCGTTGATTCATATCAAATCTTGGGAATTTTTAGCTGCGAAGCGAATCCAAATATTAGGTGATTCGCTTCGGCTTTGTACGCATTCGCTACGTAGTTTGTCCTATAAATTATACGCTATTGCTGCGTATAAGTTACTGTATACGCTGTTGCGTACAAATTCAATTCATTAGCGAACTTTTACTGTTAGTTCGTTAAACGTACGCAAAAGCCCGGGAAGAAAGCGGTCACCTGACCTACTGGGCAGGGCTTGCTCTGATTGGCTCAGGCTCGGTAAGCCAGTGACGCATCACTTCTGCTGCGACTGCTGAGACGAGCAGAAGCACTGTGTGTGAAGTTCTGAGACCTGTTTTGTGAAAATTTGATATAATAGCTCTGGGAATCCATATTACACATATCAGGGAGACTGCAGGACAATTGCAGGGCCAGTTCAGGGCTAGTATTTAATCAAGCAGGGAGAGAGAGACAGGGAGAGATAGGGAGAGACAGGGAGAGACAGTGAGATACAGGGACAAAGACCAGCTGCAGGGCCACATAGTGAATTGAAAAATGTCTGGAATGGATAAGCAAAAGGGGTCCAGTTCCAGCCAGACTTTGAGCTCTAAAAAAAAGGAGAAGGTGGCACAGGGCAGCAGTGCCAAAAGACCTGTAGCCGGAGCATCTACTAGTAGTATTCGCAATACTTGGCCGTTGTTCCACCAGGCTAACCCACCAAGGCGAAAAATTGTAGTGGAGGAGAAAGTAGATGAGGTAGTGGAGTGGATGGCACGCTCATCTCAGTCTCAGCCGGATGATCTGCTGTCATCTGCTGATACAGTATCCATATGTAGCCAGGGGTCAGACTCGTCCTGCTCCACCATTCCACTCAAGCAAACCCCGTCATTTTCTGCCACCTCTCGGGCTTCAGTGTTCCCTCCTAGTGGTGTCCCTTCTGCAATTTCTAAAAAAAGAAGCCACCGAAGCCCACCTTATAATCCGGCGGTTATAGAGGACAGCCTCCCTGTGGCCAAAAGTGGCCGGAACTGTCCCCCTATGCACTAGGGCTTCTTTCCTGCCCAGCCTCAAGTGTCATGTCAGAGAGGGTTTTTAGTGCCGCTGGGGGGTGTGACACCCAAAAGGACAAATCTGTCACCGGGCAGTGTTCAAAAAAATACCTTTATAAAAATGAATAAAGGCTGGACTACATCTGAATTTCATACTCCTCTTGCTGATGCTGGTGGTGATTAGATCAGGCCTTGCAGGGCAGAATAGTCTGAGTGTCTTCCCACTGTTGCTGTTAGCCGGGCCATAATTTTACAGCCAAATGTCTTGTGTCATGGGAACCCGAAGTCTCCAAAACCCTATTTCAAAACCAAACACTGTTGTCTACCTCTACGCTTAGTAGGAGAGTAGCTGTTGTTAGTTAACGTTACTAATAGTTCTATTTAGTATTGTTAAGTTTGTTTTGGAGCATCAGCCTTTAGTCCCCCCCTCCAAAAAAATATATATATATGTGTGTTATATATATTTAAAAAATAAATAAAATTTTTACACTGCCTCTGCCTCCCGTAGAAGTTATATTAGCGGACATTGTTATAGACTACCGCGGTCTGTTGTATTTATTTTACCTATCACTCTATGCTGATCTACCCTGTCCCCTACTACTACTGGCCGGGACAGCCATAAAAAGCTCATATATAATTTTCACTGTCTATGTTAAGGTAGAATGTACAGGCTTGTTGCCCAAAGAAGCCAAGCCTTTTTTATTTTTCTGTCTGTCAATTGTAATCAGTGAACAGGAGTGTGTGTAATGTAGTAATACTTCGGCCGGCAGACACCGCTGTGTTCATTAATATGGGAAAATGGCCATGGGAAAAAAAAACTCTGTCTTCTTCACACTATGTCAGGATCAGAAAGGTGTTAAAGGTTTAACAAAACACTCAAAACACAGGTTTTCCAAGAATATTTTAGTAATAAATAAAAACTTATATTTAACAAATAAATAATATAATAAACAAAAAAAAGGAACAAAAACATAAGATTACGCGGGCCTTTGCCAACGTCGGGCCATCATGTCCTGCAGCTCTTGCAGCTCTAGCTGCAGGCCACGAATGAGCCGGGAGGCAGCGTGGAGCCTGGAGCCAAGGCGCTGTAATCCAGCCTCCACTTCGAAGTCAGTGGGGATGTCTGTAGGGGTGGAAACAGTTATGTACTTACAGTACATACCTCCCAAGTTTGTAAAGAGATAAAGAGGGACACATTGTGCGGCGCGGCAAATTTTTTCAGCACTAGGCCACTCCCCTAACTCCACCCACTATAAGCTAATCACCCAGTCCCCTTACTATACGGGGATAATAAACACAGTGATGTCACCGTACAGGGATAATAAACACAGTGATGTCACCGTACAGGGATAATAAACACAGCGATGTCACAGTACAGGGATAATAAACACAGCGATGTCACTGTACAGGGATAATAAACACAGCGATGTCCCCGTATAGGGATAATAAACACAGCAATGTCACCGTACTGGGATAATAAACACAGCTATGTCACCGTACAGGGTTAATAAACACAGCGATGTCACCATACAGGGATAATAAACACAGCAATGTCACAGTACAGGGATAATAAACACTAATAAACTATTCCAATGTACAGTCCCATGTAAATTACGGTACATCACCCTCTAAATACAGCCTCCTCCAATGTACAGTCCATGTACATAACATCACTATTAGGGATGAGCGAATTTCATATTTTGAAATTCGTGTTCAGGTTGAGGTAAAAAGTGAATTGCTATATGGATTCTGTTACCACAGACCATAATGCAATTCTATGACGGAATGCATAACGGAATTCCTTTGGAGACATTCTGTTATTTATTCCGTCATAATAGAAGCCTATAGCCTGCATAACTGATCCATCCAGTCTCCCTTATGTTGGAGCCCTCTCCTGTTCTGTCCCCGGAATACACCACATGCCCCTCCCTTCCCTCACAGATTTACACCCGATAAAGCTCCCCCTCAGATCTGCCCCATATCCCCCAGAATACGCCACATGCCCCCCTCACAGATTTACACCCCATAAAGCCCCCCCATGGCCCCCAGAATACACCACATGCCCCCGTTACAGATTTACACCCCATAAAGCCCCCCTATAGCCCCCCAGAATACACCATAAGCCCCCGTTACAGATTTACACCCCATAAAGCCCCCATGGCCCCCAGAATACACCCAGATCAGTATTATAAACCCCTGTAACTGCCCCAGACTCCACTCCATTTGAACTTCACTGTCCATGAGTATTCCACCTGCCCCCTCATATACAGTATCAATTCCATTTGCAGCCCCTTACCTGCTCCCCATGAAGCTCTGTATCCTCCAGGAAGGCACCACATCCTCCATCACCGGGCTGCTGGCCAGCACACACAGCCCCTCCTCCTTCAACAAGCTTCTGCAGTCGGGATTGGTCATGTGACCATGAAGAAGCATGTGACCAGTGACGTCGCAGACCTCCTTCAAGCAACTCCATTCTAGCCACTACGGAGGATGAACCAAGTCCTTCACAGCCCCCCTCCTCCCTCACCCCTGATGAGGTTACTACAAAGTGGGGGAAGGAGGCAGAGGTGAATCGTGTGGGGAGCTGATGCTTCTTTGCTTCACCATCAGCTGTCTCTGCCTCAAAGCAGAGACAGCTGAAAGCGGGACATACCTCCCCCGTCCGAGACAATGGGACAGCCACTGCAATCCGGGACTGTCCCGCTGGATCCGGGACGGTTGGGAGGTATGTACTTAGTTTGTATGATCGAGTTACAGTGGTTGTCCCACAAAAAAATCTAAACTTTAATGTACTGGAGCGACTTATTCAGTGGCATGTATTCTGTACTGACTGAGCCTTTTGTAGTACTTACTGGACACCCATACCGCGTGGTCTTCCCATGGTCCAGGGGAAAACTGCTCCCTGTCGGTTGGAGCTACCAAAGATAAAACATACATTTAGCTCATATTTTGAAGACAGAAGGTCCACCCATTACACTTTTTTTTACCTACCTTCTACCTCTGTTAGCTGGGCTGGTGGTGTTGAAGGGGCAGGTGGGGTCCTCTCTCGCTGGGGTGGAGGACGGTGAGAGCAGCTCCTCTGTGGTGCAGCAGCTGTCAAAAATCATGAAATAATGGCCTAAGGCTATTTCTACACTAGCGGCAGCCCGGATCCGGCGGGTGAAGGGTCCCTCCGGATCCAGAGGGACCCTTCACCCGCTGGATCCAGGCTGCCGCTAGTGTAGAAGTAGCCTTACATTCAACTCTAATGAACAGTTGTAGCTACATGGGAATATTTTGGGGCTGGAGGATCCCATTCCTAACCACTAGTGCTCTTACTGTAGCTGCACTCCCACGTAGCTTGGATGAAAAATAAATTAAATATGTTTTACACTTACTAGAGGCTGCAGGTACTTCAGGGGCCGTCCTGCCTCAACGGTGGTGACGCCGTCGTTGACGGTGCTGAGCAACATAAAAATGTACACAATTGTTAGATGATGGCTCTTTTTAATACTAACACATACTACTATTAAGATATTATGGGTGTGAGAGGGGGGCCATATCATATTTTTTTCTTCTAAAAAGGTATTTATGGCAATAGATAACGTTATCATCGCAATAACTTTCTTTATATCGTTAAGACGGTGCAGTAGGAATACTTTGGATATCGCCCACTGACTGTAGCTGCAGCATGGGCACGTCTTTGAGTTTGTGTGTAGGAGGAGGAAGCGCTAACTATGAAGGGGCATATAAGGGTACTTTCTTTCGAACTAGTGCATTTGCCTGGCACAAACGGGAGAACAGCCAGCACCATTAACAATAATGACTAGAATACCTTCACTTAAGTTGTTTGGGTCAAGAGTTAGAGGCGTTGCCTAGCATGAAACAAAATCACTGCAGCACACTACGCACGACCACGTGGTCCTTCTATACTTTTTTCATTATTCGCAGTGATAGCTGGTATATATACAATACAGTACACAAATTTTTTAACATGTTTTTACTTATCAAATATTTTGTTACTCACCCTGCCGTATCTCTGCGCGGATCTCATTAAGCCGCTCTGGGCATTTGAATTTCAGATCGGACCATTTCTGCTGGATCTGGCCCGGGGTCCGCACAATGTGGAAACGATGTTGCAGGCCTTGGATCACCTGCTGGATCACCTCCTTCTTATGCTGGTTTGGATGGGGGTGTGTGCCAGCGTAATCCTGTCTGTCCATCAGCCGGATGAGGAATTTCAGCTCTTCAGAGCTAAATGATGAGGATCGCCTGGATGCCATTTTCGAATATTCGCTCTACCTCTGAGGAGTGCTCGCCGCGGCCTTTCGTCGTGCATGCCTGCGTATTACATAATCGCGTAGACAATAGTATGCTGAGGATTTGTACGCTATTTGTACTTCTTCTAAGAAGTTGCGTTCATTTTTTAAATGAACGTTCGTTATTAGTGCGCGAATGTTCGCTAATAGCACATAATAACGTATATTTTGTACGCAAATACAACAAATCTATTCGTCGAATATACGAATCTTAGGAAAAGTTTGGCAAATGTTCGGCGAATAATTTTTTGAATAATTCGCTCATCTCTAGCTAGGATATGCCACCAATGTCAGATATAAGTGGGTCCTGGACCTATCTCCAGAATGGGCTCCTAAATGTTAATGAGAGCACACCACGCATGCACGGTGTGCACTCCATTTATTTCTATGGGAGTTCTGAAAATAGTTGAATGAGCAAAATGCCACCAAAGTGAGCAGAGAGCACCCGAGCATGAGTTGCCACCACTCCATTCACTTCTATGGGACTGCCGGAGACAGCTGAACCAGTGGTCTAGTATTTTTGGAAGGCCCATAGAAAGGCATAGAGCGCAGCAGCGCATGCACAGCTGCTCTTCTCTCACTTTGGGAGTCCTGTTCTAGAGATAGTTGTGGGTCACAGAGGTGGAACCTGCACTTATCTGACATTGCTTTAGTAAAACAGGTGCTACAGCAATGAAATACCCTATTATCCTTACTGACCATTGAAGCTAGTGATTGGCTGCAGTGGTCAAATTTAGTCATTGGGTACATGACTGGATACACACACTGCCAGGAGGACCAAAGCAGCAGAGTTGGAATGGCAGGAGACCACTCAGGCGAGTTAGGCTTCTTTTTTTTATAACTTATTGGTCTTGACTAAATTATTTGGGGGTTCTAAAAAAAAAACTTAATTGTTCCAGTGAACAACAATAAGAAAGTTCTCATTTTAATAGAGTTCATTGTCAGTGCCTTTCTGTCAAGAAGGTTACTGGGGCCATAAGACCATTACATTGCAGAGCTGAATTTGAGTCCCCTCGGGTACCAGGGCCTGGGTGAAACTGTTACCTCTGCACTCCCTATAGCTATGGCTTTGCTGGCAGCATTTAGTGATGATAAGCCTCACTCCCTGTTCACTGATCAATAGCATATAATTCACTTAATTGCAGACCATTGCGAAATCTGATTTGTAAATAAGGTTTCTATGGAAAAATCTCTATCTCTCTCCATAAGAAATGAATGAATACGTCTTGAGTTTTTAAGTTTTTATCTAGTGCTACCATTCAACTTTGGAGAATAAGCCCTGTAGCCCTGTGGCGTGGAGGGGGGATGTCTGTCTAGTGCCTCATTGTTTAGTTCCATTTTAGCGCTACATACACCACTGCTTGTCTCCATTCGCTGGAATGTCTCTGTACAGATAAGAAACAAGGTCAAAAGGTGAAATGGTTGAAAGGGAAGCTAAAAATAACAGCTATCCTCTACGGAGACAAAAAAGAGGGTCTACAAGATCTGTCTAGAAGCTATCCTCACAGTGATCAAATATAAACATTCTTTTTTTAATGTTTTGTTCTTGGGAATTTTCTGTATAAATGTAGTCAGGCCATATTTTTTTTCAACAAGTAGAACATACCGTAAATGTTAAATGTAAAAATTTCAGACATTGATTCTTACCATGCATTTTTTAATAATGACTTTTCACAATGTGTTCTGTACGTTGAGTTCCCATTATTTCAATATTCAGGTCATATAATTTCCTATAGTGGTACCTGTAACTGTTTGAGTAGTAATGGATTAGGTGGGTGATACCTTTTCTCTTGGTTTTCAGTCAATAGTATAAGTAGTAGGTGATCCATTCCCTAATATGCTGTTAGCAAGACACTTGCTGGGAACTAAAATGATTTTGCAGGATTAACATTGGTGGCCTCGCCTTATGATAGGTCATGAATGTATGAATGGGAGAATGATTAGCAGAATGAAGGAATAGGTCATGAAAAATAACATTTGAAAATCATCTTTACAATGTAAGGGGATTGATCAAAATGCATTATTGACAACGCCAATTACAATATCAATATACAAGATGTATCTCATTATAAAAAAAAGCTTGTTGCCACTTAAATATAGACTGTGTGTTTGCCAAATCTGGTTCCTTAACCAAGCCTTCTGCCCTCAAAGAGAGACTGTTCTAGCCATTAGGCTTGTTGCCCAATGTAAGCCTGTCACCTGTCATGGTGCAGTAGGCTGGCTGCATGCTCTCTTGCGTACTGGCTGCAGGCCGTAACTTGTGTATGCTGGTTGCTTTGGACTGTGTGCTGGCTGCGGTGCCTAGCTTGAACCTTGCCCGTAAATGTGTGTACTCCTCTTGTCTGTATCTCTGTGCAGTTCTTGTCACTGTTGCCGTGCTGGCTGGCTGCAGTCTCCCTCGCATACTGGCTGCAGGCCGACACCTGTGTATGCTGGTTGCTTGGGACTGCGTACTGCTTGTCATGTAGAGTGTGATCTGTGGCCCGTGTTTGTGGCTTCTGTGTCTTCATCTCTGTGGTTCCTGTCTCCGTTGCCGTGCAGGCTGGCTGCGGGTGTTCCCATGCATGCTGTTTCTGCGATGCGTGCTGGCTGCGGTCTTGTGTGGAACAGGGTCTGAGTGTGGATGCATTCTGTCTGTGTCACGGGTTGTTTGTGCTCTGGCGTACTGGCTGTGGGTTTCTTCGTGTATGCTTGTTGCCAGGGGCAACGTACAGTACTGCAGCCTGTGTTTGGTGTTTCTTGTTACTCCTAGTTCTGATGGGATTAACTTCCCCTGGTCTGTTCCTGGGTGTGGCTTATCAGGTGCCCTAGTTATACAGCTATTTCTACCTGTGAGCTGTGGGGCTTGTGGTCAGTCTGTCTTCCTGTGCCTCACTGGGTGTAGCCCCCTTGTTGCTGACCCAGGGGGTTTTGCCATCTGCCCTTGTTTGTGGTGTCACCTGGTAATGCATTGTTGTCGTTGTTGCTGTGTCTGATTTTCTGTACCTGTCCTGTGTCCTGATTCTGTCTGTTTCATGTTTAGCCTAGCAGTGCTTAAAGGGGTTGTCCAAGTTATGGGAAAAAAAATATAGCACTGTAAATCTGATGGGTAGCAATATATAACTAAGTTCAGCAAGTTTTAGGCAAAAAAAAATCTATATTTCCTCATTTCCCTGGTTCTCTTCTGGCCTTTGTTTACATGCAGTAATAACAAGCTCTGCCCCTCCCCCCTCCCCCCTTCTCTGCAAAGGCAGTGAATATAAGTGCTGTGAGTACATGTCTGCCTGCTGGGATACTCAGAAGCATGTTGTTTGTGTAGGACTACAAGTCCCAGCTGTACAATGACACTGCTGATACACACAGGAAATTCTCCCTACCTGTTCTTGTACAATTCCTCTATAGCTCCTTGCCCAGCATTTGTCTCCTCTCACTGCTGCAGCTACTATTTGTTGTAAAGCCTTGAGCCCTCAGTGTGTTCTGGCTGAAGGGGTTAATGTTTTATCTGAAGGAATCCAGGGAGAGAGAAGATAGCAGCCCGGCAAAGAAAGGGGGCGTGGCCAGTGACGTCTCGTGTACAGACTCTTATCTGAACTCTGAGGCTTGTACACGAAACATCATAGACCAGGGAGATAAGGTGACATCATAGGTCATGTGACCCTCAGTCAACTCTGAGAAACCAGCAGCTTTAGAAACACAAAGTATATGGGAAAGTTGTTATACCTGAAAGTTAGAAACATATAAAGAACAAAAAAATAACTCGGACAACCCCTTGTTCTGAGTCTGTTCTATGTCCAGTCTGGAAGTGCCTACTGCTTCTGTTCTAATCTGTTCCTTGTCTGTCCTGAAGTGCCTTACTGCTTCTGTTCTGGTGTTTGTCCTGCCTTCGTGAGAGGGCTCCTGGGTTCTGCGGAGGGAGGATCTCTGTGCAGCTCAGCCTGAGACTGCCATGCTTCCTTTCTGCTTGGGGATCAGGCATCTGCCTCTGTGCTGGTTCTCGTTTGTCTTGTTGTCTGCTCCATGTCCTGTGTTTGCTTGGGTTCTAGTTCTGTTGTCTGGGGTTTTGTCTGTTCTGCTGGTGGTTGCACCAGCATGGTTTTCTGCAGGTAGGGGCTTAGTGTACTGGGACCTTCCTGGAGATGCGAGCAGTGAGCCCTCGGCCCAGTTCATCCCACCACCAGGGGCCCTGTGAAGAACGTGGCTCACTGGCCCTCTGCCCTCTGGGTTTTGCTCTGGTCTTCTGGTGCACTTGGTTCTGTGGTAGTGCTACCACCTTTGCTTACCTGCTTTACTGTCATGTCCCTTTATTATATGGTAAAGTATTCTGTTGGTCTCTGGTCTGTTATCTGCTTATTCTGTTCGCAGATTTCCCGGAGGTCTGCCTTGGGCCCCCGGCACGTGACATCACCATCACTCCACATACCTCTTTGTAAGAACAATATAACCAACAAGCTTGTCGCCCTAAGTGTAAACAGTAAAGCCAGTATCCTACACAAGATCTGTGTCTGCCTGTTTCCTTATGTGATCCTTGGCTGGGGAGCTATATATACCACTCATAGTTCAAACATATCCTCAGTAAAGTCTGATCCACTTTACAAGGTGACTAGTACATACATTGAAGGTCCCCTGCCATTCATTCCGTATTCTGCTGCCGAGATAGTTGAATTTATGAACACAATGTTGACCTTACTGATGTGCCTTCCATGGCCAGTGATTATCTGCCATGGTCCCCCTCTTTTCGTGCACCAAAAATTCATAGGTCCCCAGCTGGACTTTGGTCTAATTCATTGCAGAGGATGATGTATTAGTAGAACTGGTTGACAACAGCCAATCACTGTCTATTTTCACTTCACTAATGTGGTCACACGGTCTATATGACACCTCATTGCTGGAGCGACATGAACAAGGCCTTGTTGGAGACCAGGGGACCATTGATCCAGGAGCAAAAGATGGATTTTAAAGGAATTTAAATTCATATTATATTTTTAAAAAAAGTCTAGGGCTGGAAAGAGATATAGGTATGGTATAGATAAATGCATATTTAAATAAGGGTTTTCCTACAGATGTTTGAGGTATTTCATATTAACAATTATTGACCTATTTGCAAACTAATACACAACATTACCAACCAATTTAATAAGAAAAAATAAATAAAAAACAGGTATGACTCTAGAAGAAATACCGTATTTTTCTCTTTATAAGACGCACTTTTTTCCCCCCAAAAGTGGGGGGAAAATGGCAGTGCGTCTTATAAAGCGAATGGTGCCATTTTTACATGGCTGAAACTGACACATCGCTGGCCGCTATGCTGCACAGCGCGGCCTGCGATGTATCAGTTACAGCACTATCACGCGGGGTGGGAGGAGGGGCTGGAGGCCGACAACTGATGTTGCACTGGTGGCGGGGCCCGGTGCAAGTCACTATACTTCATTACACCGGGCCCGCTCACAGCATTCTTTACATGTAAGTGGCTCTGCTGTGTTAAACTACGGTAATCATCTGTAGTAGTACTCACAAAGCAGCGGGGAGGCCGGCCGGCAGCATAACGTCACTCCTCGGTCATGCTCTACTAAGTAAATGACGTTACGCTGCCGGCCTCCCCGCTGCTTTGTGAGTACTACTACAGACGATTACCGTAGTTTAGCACAGTAGAGCCACTGCTTGAGGATTAAATAAATACACTTTACATGTAAAGAATGCTGTGAGCAGGGCCCAGTGTAATGGGGTCACTATTTACACAGGGCCATGAGTGGACACACATAGGGCCATGAGGGGACCATCATAACATGCTTTGTGTGTATAATCAACAGATCCCCCATAAAAGTGTCATCCACAAATCCCCCATAGCAGTGTATCATCCACAAATACCCCATAGCAGTGTATCATCCACAGATCCCCCCCATAGCAGTGTATCATCCACAGATCCCCCCCATAGCAGTGTATCATCCACAGATCCCCCCATAGCAGTGTATCATCCACAGATCGTCCCCCCATAGCAGTGTATCATTCACAGATCCAGCCCATAGCAGTGTATCATCCACAGATCCCCCATAACAGTGCGTCATCCACAGATCTCCCTATATCCGTGCGTGATCCACAGATCCCCCATAACAATGTGCCATCCACAGATCTCCCCATATTAGTATGTGATCCACAGATTCCCCCATAACAGTGACATCCACAGATCCCCCACAACAATGCATCAGCCACAGATCCCCCCCATAACAATGTCATCCACAGGCCACCATTAGTCCAAAACCCATCAAAAGCACACCTTTTGGTTCAAAATATTTTTTTTCTTATTTACCACCTCAAAAACCTAGGTGCGTCTTATAAAGCGAAAAATACGGAGTTAGAAATTATTATTTTTTTAGAAATGTAATACAATCTATTTTCGCTTTTGCTAATTGTCTTTTGTTTAATTAATTAAGCTGTAGCTTGTAGCTATGATTATTGTTTTTATCTTTCTTTTACACTAGGTCAACTCTTTGTTATGTTTTGTGAACATATAATCAAAAACTGTGGAAGAATTTCCATTTAATAAATGATCATACTCAATCATATTTAAAAAATATACTTTATGAAAAAAAGCCATTTTTGTGTCACCATATTTCAAGCCCAATGACGGCTTCTTTTTTGTGGAACCAGTTGACGTTTTTAATGGATTCCTTTTTGGGGTACATATTCTACAATTCTGACGTCATTTTTTGTGGATTTCTTTCACAATGTATAACAAGCTAACTTTATTTTGCAGTTCATTATGATTGGGATGGTCCCAAATATAGATTAAAAAATACATTTTTATAGAAAAAAGAATGAAAAAAGATTATTAACAAAATGTTTGGGGGAGGACTCATTTTTAATTAAACATTATTAAAGTTAGTTTTACAAGCTGTTAGATAATGCCTCCGACATGGTCTAATACTCAGAGGCTTTTGGCAGAACCATGGGGCCCCATCAGAACCCTGACAATTCACCCTGAGGCGCAGATGGGCAGACAGAGACAGCTCCCTCCCTTTAACAAACACCTTAGGTGCTGCAGGCACTATACACCTCGCCATGTGAGGAGTTAGTGTTTCATTTATCCTGAATGAAGTGGAAGTCTAAAGTGGAATTCGATCTGAAATTTAGGGAAAATTCAATTTGACATGAATCCAAATTTCCTTGCACTTCATGGTAATGAATCAAATTATTTCTAAAATGGCTGGCACATTAACAGTTAATCTGTTAGTTTGTACATATAATTACTGTGCCTCAGTATTAAAGGGTGGTCTAATATATCACCGCTTACATCTTGTTCAACTGCTGTCACATTGTTATTTAATCGGTTACATTACTAAAACAGTTACTGTACACTATGTCCAACAGACAGTTGCCTGGGCCCTCCAAAGGAATGGGCAGTGGCAAAAATGTTGTAGCCAGCACAAGTAGCAGGAGAGGAAGGGGTGGTGGTAGCAGCAGCCGCAACAACAGGCCAGAGCTGCCACTGTCATCTAGTGGTTGTGTTTTGACCAACAATCCAGATGTAATGGATGACTCATTCTTCAACATCATATCAAGTGACAACAGATATACACAGCCAAGAATCGGAGGGGTTCCTCTGACACCAGTTGGCATGGCCCAGGACCTGCCTCTGTGCCCTCACCTGTCCTGAATCTGCCTCTTGCTATTTCTGCTCCTTCTGCTAGCAAAGTTATGTATGCCGCTGGCAATGCTTCACTTTTCAGTTTTGTGAGGACAGTCAGCAGCTACAGGCCAGCACAGACTTGGAGGAAAGGACCGCTGGAGACTAAGCTAGGCGTGCAACTACCGATGATGACAGTCGGGTGGTAGCACATGTTGCGAGAGGTCAGGAACATGTGCAATAGGGGGGCGTGGTCTGCATCCGTGCTGTGAGGACACACTTTCACAGAGCTCCGGCATATTCCCCTAATCTACTGCCATCCTAGTGTCCTCTGGACTATATCCATCCCTCAACCACCCTGTAGCATTTGGGGAGGCCGTTGGCTACAAGAAGAACCGACTCTCTAGCCGGTGAGACCGCAAATACAGAATCCAGGAGTGAGGCCTACACCATCTGAAGCAACCCGGCCTCGATTTCCGGTCTCATTGCCACGCAGGTCCGGACGTCTGCAAGCTGACCATATCACCTTCCAAAGGGGACAGACAGTCCGGTGCGGCCCTTTACCTCTGAGGACTTTCACCAGCGGCCCACTACATCGAGTCTGCTGCCCAACACAGGCAAGGGACCGGAGCTCTGACGGGACGAGGCGGCGAAGGTCAGCTAAACATCTCTGCACGGACGTACCGGGGCAAGCGGTAGGTCACATCTAACAGGCCTTAAAGCTGATTTAATACCCCACACCCCAGGACATATTATCTTGAGATCAGGAGTGGCCATAGAGTGTAATTACTTACCCTCCGGAAGTGGTATCTTCTGGCCTGAGACCTGCAAGGGTCCTTATGCATTGCACCATACAGTCAGTAACATCGCTGCTGTCAGTCTAGATCACCTGGTCCACTCGCTGACGGGGCCCTGAAGTATCACTCATTTACCCCTGGACATTCTATATACACAGCCAGCCTTACTGGGTCATGTTTCTCCTGTCCCATTTACCTTTTCCACCCAGCCCATCCCATCAATCTCGTACAAGCTGTACTGTACTGTACCCACCACCTAGAAGCCCTGCTTCAATTTTTCAAGGATCCCTGTCCATACACAGGGTTCTGAGGAATAACAGGGTTCTGTTATTCCTCTGGACGTTCATTTAAAGGGCCAGTGAACCAATTTTTCCAGGCCGCAACGGCGACCGCCATACTTTTCAGTTGCCTTAGCAACCTCTACAATATGATTAAGCATTAAGCTCTCATTAAGCCACAATACAGGGCCACCAGTAATGAGAATCCCTTCATACATTTAGACCCTGCATCATATCTACACTACCACATCAACAGAGGGATGGTGAAGATTGGCCCTCAAAAAGTGAGAAACTCTGCGCCCATAAATCCTGGCTCTATTGACTCTTTCCTCCCAAAAAATCGCCAGACCACCCCAAATAAGTGCAACCAGCTAAAACGTACCACCCTGACTAGCGCTCTGGAAAAGGACCACCCTTTTTCATCTGTCGAGATGGACAGCGAAAATGAATGTGCTGTGGAAGATAGGGGCCTTCCGATATCAAGATCCTTTTTAAGCAAAGCACTCTCAAAGGCCCTTGAACCAGTGTTAAGAGAACTACAGGACATCAAACAAGATGTGAAGTCCATTGGGGGAAGAGAAGAGCAATTAGAAACCACTCAATCCCAACTGATTTCTGATCCTTCCCGAGATGTGATATGCCGGTTATTTAACTCTAGGGTCAGAGATGATATTCTTCGTCTAGCCCGCTCAAGCTCACCAATCTCGGTCGAGGACTTGACAGTCTCAATCTACCAAGACCTTGCCAGAGTCACCTTATCAAAGAGGAACATCTTAAGGCCATTTACAGAAGTTCTGAGACACCGTAATATCCAATATAGATGGCTGTTGCCCTTTGGTATATCATTCACAATTGATGAGAAAAGATTCATTCTACGGAACCATTCGGAATTGCAAGAAATACTCCAGATTAGAGATGAGCGAATCATGCAAAAAATTATTCGCCGAACATTCGCCGAACTTTTCCTAAAATTCGTATATTTGACTAATAGATTTGTTGTATTTGCGTACAAAATATACATTATTATGTGCTATTAGCGAATATTAGCTCACTAATAACGAACGTTCATTTTTCAAAAGGTACACAACTTTATACGCTTTTAATCTATACACTGTTGCGTACGAATATAAGTCTCGCGTATGCACGCATAACGCTACGTCGTGGCGTACGAACCTCAGAGTCAGAGCGAATTTTGCAAGATGGCAACGGCAAGCAGGCGTTCGTGTCCATTCAGCTCTGAAGAGCTAAAGTACATGGTCCAGAAGATGGACAAGCTGGGCTATGATGGCAGTGGCACCCATCAACACCCGCACCAAGAAAAAAAACAAATAGTGGAGCGGGTGATACAAGGCCTGTGCCATCACTGTCAGAGTCAGCGGACCCCGAGCCAGGTCCAGAGGAAGTGGTCGGACCTCAAATTGAAGTGCCCAGAGCGGCTAAGGCAGATCCGGGATGAGATACGAGAGGGTGAGTAACCAAAAATATTTGATAAGTAACATGTTAAAAAATGAGTTTACTGTCTGAATTGTATATGTACCAGTGCCATTAAAGAAAACCGTATAGGACAACGTGGGAGTGCGTAGTGCGCTGCAGCAATTTTCTTTCATGCTAGGCCACGCCTCTAACTCCACTCAAAGGCTAGGGCTACACGACGACATTTGTCGCGCGACATTGTGTCGCACCAATGTCACGCGACAATTTTTATAATGGAAGTCTATGGTGTCGCACTGCGACATACTGCGACACTACAGTCGCAGAAAAGTCCATCCAGGATGGGTTTTTCTGCGACTGTCGTGTCGCAGTCGCAGCATGTCGCATGTCGCAGTGCGACACCATAGACTTCCATTGTAAAAATTGTCGCGCGACATTGGTGCGACACAATGTCGCGAGTGTAGTTGTGCACTATGTGTCACGCGACACATGTCGTCGTGTAGCCCTAGCCAAACAAATGAAGGTATTCTCAGATACGTGCCCCTTCCCGGTAATTTGCCTTAGGCTACATTCACATATGTGGCATTGATCTGGCAGGCTATTCCACGGTATTTGTCCTGCCAATTCCCGGCGTTCTTGTGGATAGCGGTCGGATTAGCGCCGTCCCCCATTATTGTTAATGGTGCTGGCCGTTCTCCCTTTTGTGTTAGGCAAATGCCGGATCTGGACAGATCCGGTGGGCTGTTTCCGGTCGTAACAGCCCGCCGGATCTCTAGTGCTAGTGTGAAAGTACCCTTATATGCCCCTTCATAGTTAGCGCTTCCTCCTCCTACACACAGACTCAAAGACGTGCTAATGCTGCAGCTAATGTGTCTGGAGTGGGTGATTTAAAATATATTCCCACGATAACGATATTAAGAAATTTATCACAATAAATACCCATTTAGAAGAAAAAAACACTTTGGGCCACAAGGAGAAGACATTATACGGTATGGGGGCAGCCACAAGGAGACATTATACTGTATGGGGGCCACAAAGAGACATTATATTGGACGTCGGGGAAGGTGAAGGGACTGCTCCCTGCTTACCGTCACCCGTCTCTGCTTCCTATTGATGCAAAGACAGCTGACCACGGGACATAGCCACCCGTTCCCAGACACAGACGCTAAAATCCTGACTGTCCTGCCAAATTCGGAACGGTTGGGACTGGAGCTATGGTATACTAGTGCATTGTATGTGCTGTATTTATATTTGTTATGTTTGGACCTGCAGAATTGACACACAGACATCTTTTATTCATTCATTCATTCAACCCCCTCCCAACAAATGCTCCCTCCATCAAATATGCACCCCAGATATTCTATGTTCCCTTCACTCCCCATCATATCGCCCTCCTCTCACCCATAATATCTTCATAGTAGTATACAGTGTTAGTATTAAAACGGTCATCATAACAATTGTGTATGGATTTATGTTGCAGAGCAACATCAGTGACGTCGACAGCGTCGACAGCATGGATTTGCCCGGACGGCCCCTGAAGGACCTTCTAGTAAGGCCTCATGCACACGAACGGTGTGCTTCCATGGTGTTTCTGGCCTTGCCTCCGCACCGCAAAAAAGTAGCGCAAGCACTACTTTTTTGCGGTGCGGACCCTCGGATGCGCATCACTTGAATGGGGTCCGGGATCCGCATGCGGTGGCCTCGCGGTCAGTGCCCGTGCATTGCGGACCGCAGTTTGCGGCCCGCAGCACGGGCACGGCCGGCACACGTTCGTGTGCATGAGGCCTAAGTGTAAACATATTTAATTTATTTTTAATCCAGGCTATGTGGGAGTGCAGCAGCAGTGATATAAGAGCACTAGTGGTTAGGAATGGGATCCAGCCCCAAACTATTCAGATGTATCAACATCAGAAGTTACAGCTGTTCATTTGAGTTGAATGTAATGCCATTATTTAAATTTTGACAACTGCGGCATCAGAGAGGAGCTCCTATGCCCCTCCTCCACCCCACCCTGAGAGGACACCACCTGGCCCTCATACACCCCCAGCCCAGCTACCAGAGGCAGAAGGTAGGTAAAATAAAAAGTGTAATGGGTGGACCTTCTGTCTTCAAAATACAAGCTAATTTTATGTTTTATCTTTTATAGCTCCAACCGTCAGGGGGGATATCGAGTTTTCCCCAGGCCCATGGGAAGACCACCCAGTATGGGTGTCCTGTAAGTACAAACCCCTAATTCACAGAAGTGTAATATTTTCAAGCACTAGGATGCCACCCAACATGTTATTGATAACTAGACTGTGTACACATTATGTTCTCCAAGTGGTTAGTGAAGCAGACATATCACAATAATTTTAAAATCAAGGTATTGAAAGAAGTAGAAACTTGTGTTACCCCAAAAATATTTAACAAAAATGTGTCATACTGTACATGACTATAATATTATAGTACATTGGCAATCTCTTTTTGACAAAGTGAGAAACAGCCCTGCACCTCACATAGATCCAGAGATCTCCCCCAATTACTCTGCTACATCAAGCTGGTTACTCAAGGGTAGTGTGAATAGTGTCTATTCTATGTCAGGACTCGTGTCCATCTCTCCCTATCACAGCTCAGGACAGGAGGCAGTTGAAGATTTAAACTGAGCATGTGCGGCCTTCTCAGTGAGCAGTTCAAAGAAAATTTAGAAAAAAAATGGCTCATTATTTAACCACTTCCCATCCGGGCCATTTACCCCCTTCCTGACCAGGCCTAATTTTGCAAATCTGACATGTGTGACTTCATGTGGTAATAACTTTGGAACGCTTTTACTTATCCAAGCGATTCTGAGACTGTTTTCTCGTGACACATTGTACTTCAAGTTAATGGTAAATTTGAGTCGATAAGTTTTAATTTTATTTATAAAAAATCCAAAAGTTAACGAAAATTTGAAAAAATTCACTGTTTTCTAAACTTGAATCTCTCTGTTATTAAGACAGATAGTGATACCCCATAAAATCCTTTTTAATTTACATTCCCCATATGTCTACTTTATGTTGGCATCATTTTGGTAGTGTCATTTTATTTTTTTAGGACAGTACAAGGTTTAGAATTTTAGACGCAATTTTTGCAAATTTGCAAAATCAACTTTTTTAAGGACCAGTTCAGTTCTGAAGTCAGTTTGTAAGGTATACATAATAAAAACCACCCATAAATTACCCCATTTTAGAAACTACAGCCCTCAAACTATTCAAAACTGGTTTTAGAAATGTTGTTAACCCTTTAAGTATTCCACAGGAATTAAAGCAAAATAGATGTGAAATTTCAAAATTTCACTTTTTTTTGCAGATTTACCATTTTAATAATTTTTTCCTGTAACACATCAAGGGTTAACAACAAAACAAAACTCAATATTTATTACCCCGATTCTGCAGTTTGCAGAAACACCCCACATGTGGTTGTAAACTGTTATTTGGGGATACGCTAGGGCTCAGAAGGGGAGGAGCAGAATCTGCATTTTCTAACATGGAATTTTTTGTCATGGTTTGTAAGAGTGATAACTTTTTAATTTTTTTGTGGACTGAGCTGCGTGAGGTCTTATTTGCGGGACAAGCTGTGCTTTTTATTGGCACCATTTTGGGGTACATCCGCCTTTCTAATCACTTTTTAATCTAATTTTTGGGAGGTTAACTAAAAAAAAAAAGCAGTTTAGGGGCATTTTTCTATATTTTGTTTTTACACCGTTTACTTGATGGGGTAGATCATGTGATATTTTTGTAGAGCCAGTTGTTACGGACGCAACGATACCAAATATGTCTGTTTTTTATTTATTTTTTTTACGTTTTACACAATAAGAGCATTTTTAGAAAAAAAATCATGTTTTTGTGTTGCAATTTTTTAAGAGCCATTTTTTTTCATTTTTCAGGCTATGATCTTGTGTGGGGGCTCATTTTTTGCGGGATGAGGTGACGTTTTTATTGCTATCATTTTGGGATACATACGACTTTTTGATTGTTTGATATTATGTTTTTTGGTAGGTGAGGCAACAAAAAAAAGCTGTTTTGGCATAATTTTTATTAGATTTTTTTTACGCAGTTCACTTGATGGGGTAGATCATGTGATATTTTTATAAAGCCAGTCGTTTCGGACACGGTGATACCAAATATGTCTATTTTATTTATTTATTTTTATTTGTAAGATTTTTTTAATGACATATTTGGGAGAAAATTTTTTTTTTTTATATGTGATTTTTATTTTATTTTTTATATAATACTCACATTTACTTTACTTATTTTTTTTACACTTGATTTCTCCTGTAACTGGGGCTGACATAATACTATGCTGTACAGCCTCAGTGCAGGGGTGATCGGGTCTATGAGAGACCCGGCATCCCCTGCACGCTCCCGGCCCTGGCGATCATGTGACCGCCGGGCCAGAACAGGAAGCGCAATAGCGCTTTCTGCTCTGTATACACAGCGCTCACCGAGGGAATGGTCCCCCTGGGAATGGTCCCTGCCTGCTCTTTGGGGTACCCTGCTGTCACTGACAGCAGGTACCCCACTGTGCAGCTGCACGATTAGCGTGCAGCTGCTATTTCTGAATGGACATTCAGAAAGGTCCATTCAGAAATTAACAACCACTTCACGGACGTTTATAGTCAATGAATAACTGAGTCAGTTCTAGTAGATATACAAAATATTTCATGACATGCAACTGCTAAAGTATTCAGATCAAGGTGCTGCTTTGAAAGTTTAGAATATTTTTCGTGGGACAACCCCTTTAACTTGATATTACATACTAATTATATTCCTGTTTCCACCCCTACAGACAAACCCACTGACTTCGAGATGGAGGCCGCCATACGGTGATTTGGCGTGTAGCTCCACGCTGCCACCCGCCTCCTACGCAGCCTACAGCTGGACCACCTGGAGCTGCATCAAATGATGGCGGCACGTCGGCATCCGCTTTAATTTTTATTTTATTTATTTTTTGTATTTTTCTGTTTTTAAAAAGTTATTTTATTATTATTATTATTATTATTATCATTATTATTATTATTAATAATATTAGGTATATAACCTGTGGTTTGATGTTTTTGTACACCTTTAACCCCTTCCTGACATACTGTGAAGAAATATTGTTAGGAAACATATATGTACGTAACGCACAAGTGCTGCCAAAAATTACACGGAACAGGCACTCCAATACAAGGGGTATAAAGAAGGGCCTCATTCACATTGTGGAACAATTGTTCTTGTTGTGGGACTCATACACTCATAAAGCCTATGCACAAAGTGAAAAGTCTGCCAAAAATTACAAGGAACAGGCACTCCGATACACCTTTAATTACACATAAAGGAGGGCATCAGACACACCCGTGAAAAATTAAGATTGATGGCCTGCTGGTGAACAGACCCATGAAAACATTATTTTTGAGGGACTGGTGGTGAACATACCCATGAAAACATCATGGTTGAAGGCCTGGTGGTGAACAGACTTATGAAAACATTATGGTTGAAGGTCTGGTGGTGAACAGACCTATGAAAACATTAATTATGGGGGTAACGTTAACTAACAACAGCTACAAGCGTAGAAAACGGAGGAGGAGGTAGACAACAGTGTTTGCTTTTGAAATAGGGTTTTGTAGACTTCGGGTTCGCACAGCCCATGACATGACACTAGACATTTGGCTGTAAAATTATGGCCCGGCTGACAGCAACAGTGGGAAGACAGCACTCAGACTATTCTGCCCTGCAAGGCTTGATCTAATCACCAGCATCAGCAAGAGGAGTATGAAATTCGGATGTAATCCAGCCTTTATTCATTTTTATAAAGGTATTTTTTTGAACACTGCCTGGTGACAGATTTGTCCTTTTGGGTGTCACCACCCCCCCAGCAGCACTAAAAACCCTCTCTGACATGACACTTGAGGCTGGGCAGGAAAGAAGCCCTAGTGCATAGTGGGACAGTTCCGGCCACTGTTGTAATCTGCCTGCCCAGAAGTCCAGGGGGTCTGAGAAGAGGCTTTGTGAGCCAGACTGCAGGTAAGCCTGAACCTGCTCATTGAGGCGGGTGATCTGGGCCTGCTCACTTGGCTGTAGCTGTTGGGAGCCTGCAGAGAAAAATTCCTGCATCACACTCATTAGGCTTAACTGTCTGCTGCTGGTTGTGGCAGAAGGTGGATTACTCGGCCAGACCTCCTTCTCAGACATGCTGGCAGCAGGCTGGGGCTGGCTGAAAGCTCTGGCCAGGTTACTACATAGCTTCTCCCGCAATGAGACTAATTTCTCTTCACTTTCCTGGGGAGGAAAACAATCCCCCATGTTGGATTGATACCGCGGGTCCAGAAGCATCGCCAGCCAGTATTCGTCAGTCTGCCTTATGTTTAGGATACGCCTGTCAGTGCGTAAGCATGTGAGCATACAACTCGCCATCCTGCCCAGCGTGCCTGAGAGGCCACTTCTTTCCATCTCAGCCTCTCTCTGGGAAACTTCTGTGTCCCTGAAAGTCTCATCCTCCAACTGTGTCTCCTCCTCCTCCTCCTGGTCATCAACATCACCCTTATTAAAATCCTCCTCCTCTTCCCCCTCCTCTAACTGAAGCTCCTCATCCTCATCCTGCTCCACAAGGGAACTTTGCTGCATGAGCGTGAGTGTCTTTTCCAGCACAAATATTATTGAAATTACGTCGTTCACACCGCAGTTGTCCCGGCTGACCAATTTGGTGGCTTCTTCTAAGGGCCTTAGAACAGTGCAGGCATCTCGGACCAGCCTCCACTGTCGGAAATCAAAGCCGCACCTGCTTCCTATGCTGGAAGATTCTGGCTGCTGCTGGACAAAATCGTCCACTGCTCTACGCTGCTCTAGGAGTCGCTGCAACATATGAAGAGTGGAATTCCACCGGGTCGCCACGTCACCTATTAAGCGGTGTGGCGGAAGACCGTTTTGACGCTGCAGTTCCAGCAGAGCGTGCCAAGATACATATGAATGGCTAAAATGAGTGCAAAGCTTCCGCGACATTGCCAGCACTGTGCGCAGGCCAGTGAATGTTTTTAGAAATCTTTGCACCACTAGATTTAGCACATGTGCTATACAGGGAGCATGCGAGAATTGACCCAGGTTCAGCGCTGCCATTATATTTTTCCCATTGTCACTCACTACCTTGCCCACTTCCAGCTGACGTGGAGTCAGCCAGTGCGCTATTTGCTGCTTCATGTAATGCAGCAAGCGCTGGCCTGTGTGGCTGCTACTGCCAAGACAAACTAAGTCTAACACTGCATGGCAGCGTTTCACCTGACGCATGTGATATTAAGGAGTGCGGGTAACTCGCTGCCCTGACGCTCCAGCAGGCGGACTGCCCGTGGAGGTGGAAGCGGATAGTTGTTTGGTGCTCTGCTGCAATCCTGGCTGGAAAGCACGTGGAAGTGCCAGCAGCAATTGACCGGGTTGCTGGGGTGTTCCTGCCTTGCTGCCACTAAATACATTCAGCCAGTGGGCAGTAAAGGACATGTATTGCCCCCGGCCGTAAGCACTGCTCCAGGTGTGCACCGTGCTGCAGAGAGACAGCTGCAGGGAGCGTCCAATATTCTCTGCCACGTGGGAGTAAAGGGCGGGGATAGCTTTGTTTGAAAAGTAATGCCGGCTAGGGACCTGCCAGCGTGGCTGAGCGCAAGCCATTAGCTCCCTAAAAGCTGGGCAGTCAACCAGCTGGTACGGCAGAGACTGCACAGCCAGCAACTTTGTCAGGTGACCGTTCAGTTTACGCACTGTCGGATTACTTGTGGCGTAAAACTGCTTCCTAGCCACGTACTTGGCAATGGACAGCTGCCGAATGAGAGGAGGTGGAGACATGCACGCACTGGGCGATGATGAGGTGGATGTACTACTTACACCCCGGGATGCGGACTGAGCTATGACCCTGGATGCGGCCTGCCTGACAGAAGGGACCCCCAGAGAAGTAACCAGCTCTTTACTATTATTGGGCTGCTCTAAATTGCCCTCCTCCTCTGAGCTCAAATCCTCCTCCGCTTCACAGGTCCTCCGGCCTAACACATCAGATTCCTCATCAGACTCCTCCACAACACATTTTTGCAAATTAGGCTATTCCCCACCAACTGACAATTCCGGGCAGTCCAAAATCTGACTGCCCTCTAAGAAATCCTCAGGGAGGCTCTCCTCTATAACCTCCGGATTATAAATTGGGCTTCTGTGGCTTTTTTTCCTAGAAATTGCTGAAGGGACACCACTAGGAGGGAACACTGAAGCCCGAGAGGTGGCAGAAAATGACGGGGTTTGCTTGAGAGGAATGGTGGAGCAAGACGAGTCTGACTCCTGGCTACATATGGACACTATATCAGCAGATGACAGCAGATCATCCGGCTGAGACTGAGATGAGCGTGCCATCCACTCCACTACCTCATCTGCTTTCTCCTCCACTACAATGTTGCGCCTTGGTGGGTTAGCCCGGTGGAACAACGGCCAAGTATTGGGAATATTACTAGCAGATGCTCCGGCTAGAGGTCTTTTGGCACTGCTGCCCTGTGCCACCTTCTCCTTTTTTTTAAAGCTCAAAGTCTAGCTGGAACTGGACCCCTTTTGCTTATCCATGCCGAAGATTTTTTAATTCACTCTGTGGCCCTGCAGCTGGTCTTTGTCCCTCTCTCTCCCTGTCTCTCCCTGTCTCTCCCTGTTTCTCTCTCCCTGCCTGATTATTTACTAGCCCTGACCTGGCCCTGCAGTATCCCTGATATATGTATGATAGATTCCCACTACAATTACACCCCAGTTAGAAGAACACAGTGTCTCTGAACTTCACAAATTCACAACAGTGCTTCTGCTCGCCTCAGCAGTCGCAGCAGAAATAAAGCGTCACTGGCTTACTGAGCCTGAGCCAATCAGAGCAAGCCCAGCCTACTAGGTCAGGTGACCGCTTTCTTCCCAGGCTTTTGCGCACGATAAACGAACGAACAGTAAAAGATCGGTAATAAATTGAATTTGTACGCAACAGCGTATACAGTAACTAATTCGTAATCAATTGCGTATAATTTATAGGACAAACTACGTAGCATATGCGTACAAAGCCGAAGCGAATCGACTAATATTCGGATTCGCTTTGCAGCTGAAAAATCCCAAGATTCGATACGAATCTACGAAGCGGCGAATAGATTCGCTCATCTCTACTCCAGATCTTGAAGATCGAAGATACAGACATTGGTCCCCCATCCAAGATCTTACCTCACTTACATCAATTCCCCCTCCAACTCCATGGGAAGTGGTGGGCGGAGACAAAAGAGGCAAGACTCGTAGGAAGCAAGGGAAACTTACTCCACGCCGCATAGACATTGACTCGACATGAAGGTCCGTGACCGGGATATGATTAGTACACCTCTATGTACTGCTTCATGACAAGAAGATAGTTGTCACGAGTGGGCTTGCGCCTGGAATCAGACGCTCTGCGCGGCTTTCTAAGTGACATGTTTGACAGGCTTCCCTGTGGTTTGGGTGCTGTTCTCCACACCCCTTCCCCTCAGCTGTTGCCGCTTGGCAATTAGCTTTCTGCTATTTACCTCTTCCTCTCCCAGTATCCCTTGCGGGTTATATCTTCTACATCCCTGATTGAGAGTGGTGTGGATCTCGGCTGAGATCCAGTTGCTGAGTTCTACTTAAAGTTAAGTGTTTTCCCTTCCTTTGGTTATTCCCGTTTTGAGTCTCTTGTTCCTCCTTATGCTTGGAGGAACGGGTTACTCTCTTGTGTCACTAGACTGCAGGGTGATCTAGGGTTTATCAAGATTAGGTTCCTGCGTATGGGCTTTCCTACCACCCGGGTTAGCTCATACTGGTAGCCAGCTAGGGCCTAGTCTTAGGGTCCCCTGCAGGAGGTGACCAGTTCCCTGGTTTTGTCTGTTCCCATCCTTCTTACGCTCGGTGTGGCCTTTCCCCCCACACCAGAGCGTGACATTATAACCCGCCAACAAACAAAAATTTATGTCATTTTTGTGCTGACATGGATGCTATTGCTGCACTGGCTGAACGGCTGCAGGGACTCTGCTTGGAGTGGCGGACATCCGCAACCAGATTCAGAGACCACCGGCTGGTGGTTCTGGGGGTGCTGAGTGTCAGGCCTGTTTGGAGCCTAAGGTCCCCCTCCCGGATAGATTTTCTGGGGAATGTGATAATTTTGTTCTATTTAGGGAGGCGTGCAAATTGTATTTCAGACTGCGGCCACGTTCTTCTGGTAACGAGGAACAGAAGGTTGGTGTGGTCATCTCGCTGCTTAAAGGGGATGCGCAGTCATGGGCCTTTTCTCTGCCGACCGGATCGCAGTCTCTCCGGTCAGTAGATGAATTTTTCAAGGCTTTAGGGATTATCTATGATGACCCGGATCGTATCTCCCTGGCTGAGACCCAGATACGTGACCTTTGTCAGGGTAAGCGGCCGGTTGAGACTTATTGCTCTGAGTTTCGGAGGTGGGCGACCAATACTGAATGGAACGATCCGGCTTTACGTAGCCAATTCTGTCAAGGTTTGTCTGAGAGGCTGAAGGACGCTTTGGCCTTTCAGGAAACTCCTGTGTCTTTGGAGGCCGCTATGTCTCTGGCTGTACGCATGGATAGGCGCCTGAGAGAGCGATCTAGGGGCCCCGCTCTCAGGACATACTATCACATAGTGTACCGGCTTCTTATGACACTTTGGGTGAATATTCCCCTAGGTTGATGTCTGGGGATGAACCTATGCAATTAGGGGGAGCCACTCCTGTAGCCACCCGCAATCATCTTGGTAATAAAAAGGGTGTGTGTTTTTTCTGTGGTCAGAAAGGACACTTTATCAATGTATGTCCATGCTTTCTATCTCTAAAAGAGAGAAAAGAAAAGGGGGCGTTGAATTCTCATCTCACTCTTGGTGGAGTGGGTAGGGAGACTGAAAATGTGCATTTGTCTTCATCCTGCAGTACCCGTTTTCTCCTGACTGCCGAGGTGGCGCTAGAGTCAAAGGTTGTGAAAATTGAGGTGTTTATTGACAGCGGGGCAGGGGTGAACTTGATTGATGCTCAGTTTGTCCGTATGCATGGATTGTCACCAAGTTCTTTGGATAAGAGGATTTCTGTGTTTGCCATTGATTCTGCACCTCTCTCTCAGAAGTGTTTGTCTCAGATGGTGCATGATATCAAATTAAGAGTGGGTGAATTTCATCAGGAGCTTATTTCATGTTTTGTGTTGGAAGGTCTTCCTGCTCCTGTGGTTCTGGGTTTACCGTGGTT
>ONZH01012046.1:0-48949 GCA_900303285.1 Rhinella marina | reverse complement strand
CATAATTTTAAGAGTCTCACCTCTTGGGCCTCCACATAATTTTTAAGTCTCACCTCTGGGTCCACATAATTTTAAGAGGTCTCACCTTTGGGCCTCCACATAATTTTTAAGAGGTCTCACCTCTTGGGCCAAATTTTAAGAGGTCTCTCACCTCTTGGGCCTCACAAAATCTTTAAGAGGTCTCACCTCTTGGGCCTCCACAAAATCTTTAAGAGGTCTCACCTCTTGGGCCTCCACAAAATCTTTAAGAGGTCTCACCTCTTGGGTCTCACCCTGGGCCTCCACAAAATCTTTAAGAGGTCTCACCTCTTGGGCCTCCACAAAATCTTTAAGAGGTCTCACCTCTTGGGCCTCCACAAAATCTTTAAGAGGTCTCACCTCTTGGGCCTCCACACAAAATCTTTAAGAGGTCTCACCTCTTGGGCCTCCACAAAATCTTAAGAGGTCTCACCTCTTGGGCCTCCACAAAATCTTTAAGAGGTCTCACCTCTTGGGCCTCCACAAAATCTTTAGAGGTCTCACCTCTTGGGCCTGCACAAAATCTTTAAGAGGTCTCACCTCTTGGGCCTCCACAAAATCTTTAAGAGGTCTCACCTCTTGGGCCTCCACAAAATCTTTAAGAGGTCTCACCTCTTGGGCCTGCACAAAATCTTTAAGAGGTCTCACCTCTTGGGCCTCCACAAAATCTTTAAGAGGTCTCACCTCTTGGGCCTCCACAAAATCTTTAAGAGGTCTCACCTCTTGGGCCTCCACATAATTATACTATAAAATATTAGGCCTTAAATTGGCAACTGTACTGTGCGTTCTCTAGCAAAATTCTTTAAATACCTGGTGTTAATACCCACCGTCTGAACAGTTAGCCACACGGCTGTGTACCTTGAACTATAAAATATATAGGCCTTATAATTGGCAACTGTACTGTGCGTCTCTTGCAAAATTATTTCACGGCTGTGAAGGCAAAATATTGTAACCAAAAAAAAAAAAAATGCGGAGGGGGGGCTAGCGGAATAGGACGTGGACGAGGACGGGGGCGCGGAAATGCTGTTGGGGGCCATAGTTTGCTGGTTGAATTATCTGAGGTAAATGATTCTGCTTTAGACGACGCTTTCCCTTTGCATCGTTCTGCGATTAAACCATAAATAACTCTCTGCATATTTATACCAAATGCACCCAGTACGAAAAAAGTCATAGAAAGTTTCCAAACAGAGACTGGAAAACATCAGTAAGTTGAAAAAAACTGTTCGCTAAAAAAAAAAAAAGTTAAAAATAAAATTGGCAGTTGATAGTATCGAGCTATTGTCACAGAGAGACGCGATTACAACACCTTCATTTACATTCAGTACATGTCTCAAGGCATTGGGAGAATGAAAACAGGCCACGGCTGGAGTATGAAATGTACCACCGCTTTGTACTGTCCGATACTGACCCGGTCCAGGGTGATGTCCAGCGAGGAAAGCAGTGGAGAGGTGGTGGTCTGCGCAGCACCGAAAAAGGCAGCAAGAGGCAGAGGGATGTCCACAGGCAGAGGAATGTCCACAGGCAGAGGGATGTCCACAGGCAGAGGCATGTCCACAGGCAGAGGGATGTCCACAGGCAGAGGGATGTCCACAGGCAGAGGGATGTCCACAGGCAGAGGACAGAAGAAGTGAGGCCCACAGCCAGCAGGGCCGAGCGTAACCATCCCGCTCCTATGCGTCCTTAAAGAATCCCTCATCGCAATAAGGGAGAACGCATTGCACACAGAGGAGACGGGGGCAGGAGGAGACGCAACGGAGCTACACAGTCAGACCACACTTTTGTCTGCTTCACGGTGGCAGTTGCAGGAGGAGGAGGATGAGGAGGAGGAGGACGACGTGGAGGTGGCTGTGGAAGAGGAGGAGGATGCTGGCGGCGAGGGTAGCAGTCAGGCTGTGTGCGTCCCATTGGTTCAGCGCGGATGGGGCGGAGAGGAGGCGGAAGAGGAAGAGGAGGAAATGGCAAGTGATCCTTCTGGTGGGGGCAGTGAGGTCATGCCTATTCAGAGTCTGGCACACATGGCTGACTTCATGCTGGGCTGCTTTTCCCCGGGACACACGTGTTGTCCGGATAGTGGAGAACAAACTGTACTGGGTCTTCGCAATCCAAGTTGGACACGTGGCTGGAACTGTCCCTGTACGCCTTGGAGGTGCTTGCCTGCCCTGCCGCCAGCGTGCTATCAGAAAGGGTGTTCAGCGCTGCCGGGGGCATTATCACCGATAAGCGCAGCCGCCTGTCAACCGACAGTGCCGACAGGCTGACGCTAATCAAAATGAACAGCAAGTGGATTGACCCGGACTTTGCTTCTCCAACCGTGGAAAGCAGCCAAAAGTGAAGTGCCATCTGTATGAAGTGCCATTTCCTCCTCCACCTCCTCCTCCTCCTCCTTAACCGCCGTAGAATTGCTCCGTAAATCAGAAAAATTTTTATATTTATGGCTCACCTCTTGGGCCTCCACAAAATGTTTAAGAGGTCTCACCTCTTGGGCCTCCACATAATTTTTAAGAGGTCTCACCTCTTGGGCCTGCGCAAAATGTTTACGAGGTCTCACCTCTTGGGCGTCCACATAATTTTTAAGAGGTCTCCCCTCTTGGGCCTCCACATAATTTTTAATACGTCTCACCTCTTGGGCCTCCACAAAATGTTTAAGAGGTCTCACCTCTTGGGCCTCCACAAAATGTTTAACAGGTCTCACCTCTTGGGCCTCCACATAATTTTTAACAGGTCTCACCTCTTGGGCCTCCACATAATTTTTAAGAGGTCTCACCTCTTGGGCCTGCACAAAATGTTTAAGAGGTCTCACCTCTTGGGCCTCCACATAATTTTTAAGAGGTCTCCCCTCTTGGGCCTCCACATAATTTTTAATACGTCTCACCTCTTGGGCCTCCACAAAATGTTTAACAGGTCTCACCTCTTGGGCCTCCACATAATTTTTAATACGTCTCACCTCTTGGGCCTCCACAAAATGTTTAACAGGTCTCACCTCTTGGGCCTCCACATAATTTTTAACGGGTCTCCCCTCTTGGGCCTCCACATAATTTTTAATACGTCTCACCTCTTGGGCCTCCACAAAATCTTTAACAGGTCTCCCCTCTTGGGCCTCCACATAATTTTTAATACGTCTCACCTCTTGGGCCTCCACAAAATCTTTAACAGGTCTCACCTCTTGGGCCTCCACATCATTTTTAAGAGGTCTCACCTCTTGGGCCTCCACAAAATGTTTAAGAGGTCTCACCTCTTGGGCCTCCACAAAATGTTTAAGAGGTCTCACCTCTTGGGCCTCCACATAATTTTTAAGAGGTCTCACCTCTTGGGCCTCCACATAATTTTTAAGAGGTGTCACCTCTTGGGCCTCCACATAATTTTTAACGGGTCTCCCCTCTTGGGCCTCCACATAATTTTTAAGAGGTCTCACCTCTTGGGCCTGCGCAAAATGTTTAAGAGGTCTCACCTCTTGGGCCTCCACATAATTTTTAAGAGGTGTCAACTCTTGGGCCTCCACATAATTTTTAAGAGGTCTCACCTCTTGGGCCTCCACATAATTTTTAAGAGGTGTCACCTCTTGGGCCGCCACAAAATTTTCCATGAGCCTCTGGCCAGCCCACGGCCTCTTCCTGCCTTTTGCGGTCCTACGCATCCCTCAACATCCCCACTGCTTTACCTGCTAGACATGACACTGGGCCAGGTCGGGTCACTGACATCTCAAGCGCCAACAATTTGGGCATTTTAAGGCTTCTGCATGTGTTTGAGTTGTTTTTACATTTTAAAGAAGACATGTCTGACCACATCTCACACACACACACAATGACAATTAGGGGTGGGGTCTATTTGCTTTCCCCCTTGCCTATGCCATCTGTGGTTGTCATAGGCAACGTGATTTTAAGGGGTGCAGAATTTCATCGTTTTTTTTGTCTAGTTTGGCTTGGGGTCCATGGCAATGTAGAGGAAAGAAGGTTTCCTTGTATGGTCTCACTTTACAGAGAGGTTAGATTGTGTTTGGAGTGTATTGTTGAGAGGCTGTGATAGTGGCGTAATAGTGCGACTTGGGCGCGTTATATGCACCCAGACATGCTTCCCCTGCTGTCCCAGTTGCATTCCAGCAGTGTTGGCATCCTTTTCTGAGGTTCCAGGGTGGACTTGGTGACCTCCAAGTGGTCGAATTGAGATTTCCAAGTGGCGAGCATTTTTTCCCCATAGACTTTAATGGGATTCGATATTCGGTCGAATAGTCGAATTTCGCGGTCTATTCGAATCGAATTTCGAACTTTCGAATATTTCACTACTCGCTCATCTCTAATTATTACCCTCCAAAAATACATCCAGGCCCCTCTTGAACTCTTTTAGTGAACTTACCATCACCACCTCCTCAGGGAGAGAGTTCCATAGTCTCACTGCTCTTACCGTAAAGAATTCTCTTCTATGTTTGTGTACAAACCTTCTTTCCTCCAGACGCAGAGGATGTCCCCTCGTCACAGTCACAGTCCTGGGGATAAATAGATCGTGGGAGAGATCTCTGTACTGACCTCTGATATATTTATACATAGTTATTAGATCTCCCCTCAGTCGTCTTTTTTCTAAAGTGAATAAGCCTAATTTTGATAATCTTTCTGGGTACTGTAGTCCACCCATTCCGGTTATTACTTTAGTTGCCCTCCTCTGAACCCTCTCCAGCTCCGCTATGTCTGCCTTGTTCACAGGAGCCCAGAACTGTACACAGTACTCCATGTGTGGTCTGACTAGTGATTTGTAAAGTGGCAGGACTATGTTCTCATCACGGGCATCTATGCCTCTTTTGATGCAGCCCATTATCTTATTGGCCTTGGCAGCAGCTGTCTGACACTGGTTTCTGCAGCTTAGATTTCTGTTCACTAAAATTCCTAGGTCCTTTTCTATGTCAGAGTTACCCAATATTTTACCATTTAGTATGTACTGGTGACTTGCATTATTCCTTCCCATATGCATAACTTTACATTTGTCAGTGTTAAACCTCATCTGCCACTTCTCTGCCCAAGCCTCCAGTCTATCCAGATCCATCTGTAGCAGTGTACTGTCCTCTTCTGTGTTAATTACTTTATACAGTTTAGTGTCATCTGCAAAAATTGATATTTTACTGTGCAAGCCTTCTACAAGATCATTAATAAATATATTGAAGAGATGAGCGAATGTTCAAAGATTCGCTTTGGCAAATATTCGCCGAATATTTAAAAAGATTAGTCTCGGATAAGATTCGATTCAAGTTGCGTTCAAAAATATTTGTGTTCTGCGAGCATTCCCGCGAATACGTGCGCATGAGTGTACAAAGTGCGTTAGAAGCTTTAGCGTATTATTGTCTAGGCCCACACAAAGAACGAACATACAGTAAAAGTACGCTACTTACCTGAATATGTACACATTAGTGTGCAAATTATCAGATGCGTAGCATTAGCGTACAAAGATTTAAGAAGAATCTTCCAAGGCAAATCTGAAAATATTTGGATTCGCTTTGGTGTAAAAAAATTCCAACATTCGTATCGAATCTACGAAGCGGCGAATGGATTCGCTCATCTCTAGTTTCCATATGTTTAGATGTCTGCTGTAAAGCAAATATGGACCTGTTGTTCATATAAAAAGTATACTGTACATCTAAAAAAAATGCTGTAAATTTGTCCATTAAGAATGTGATAGAGTTGACTTAAAAATGTGACTTACATCTAATACATTAATAATATTATCAAGATTTATTATTTATACCCACCATTAAAATTGAAGATTTATATATGATATTAAAAATGACGACATTATACTGGACATGATAATTTATAAATTGGAGATCCCAAAACATTTCTATCAAGAATAAATGTAATTGCCTTTTATAAATTTCTCGTCAAATACATTTTATAGCAGTAAATGCACATTATGAGCAATTTGGTATGTTCATAAAAGCTAAGTAGGCAACAATTTACGGCCATAGATAGAAAGTCCTGATAATTTACTGCCATTCTACAATAATCCCAGTCATTTATTCCTACTAGAGCCAATATATTTACTAATTTGATAAGATGTGCTTAGAACAGATGATACATTCCAAATGAGATCTTGTTGAACTGAACAATCTTGCTTCTAGAAATAATTAGAGCTTGTATTCCTTATTTATAGAACATGACCAAATAAGTTATAGATAAAGATGGTCTGTCTCTGTATGTCTATTTACCTATCTATCTATCTATCTATCTGTCATATATCCATCTCATATCTATCTATCTATCTATCTATCTATCTTTCTATCTATCGTGGTAATGTGTACGGATGTGTGGGTTTGTATCTCACCTGGGTTGTCAGTTTAGCCAGGTGAGAACTGAAATCCAGAAGTAGTATAGCTTTATCAAGGCATACTGTAGTTGCTGGAGCTGGTTTTGTTTAAAGTGCACGGGCTGGATTTCTTGGACTGGGAGACAGGTTGGAAGGGGGAGTCTTCCAGTCCACACACCCCTAATTCCCTGGCCCCAGGTGAGGCCAGCTGATTCAATTAGGCAGGGATAAATTAACCTGCGGTGTTTGAGTCTGGGGGAGAGGAACTGACCCTGGAAGAGGGTTGAAGCCTGGGAGGCTGGTGTGGTCTCAGCCAGGAGGGCTGAGGGGCCACGAGGCTATGTGAAGCCTGATCTCTCCCCGTGTATGGAATTGTGTTTAGTGAAGTCACAGCCTGGACTATTTAGTGTCTATGCAAGAACCTTAGGGATACATGTTGCATAAGGAAATTTGTCCTTAGACAATACAGTTCAACAATAATCTCTTTAGCATTAAATTAACCCTTTGTAGTGATCCACTGGATCAAGGCACACAGGCCAACAACAGGTTCTTTAGACTCCTTTCACAATTCTCTCTCTAGGGCCAATACCACTTCCTTACACTGCCACCTACAGTTGTCCCTTATGTGAGCAATGTGGCATAGTACACCCGCACCATGTGCCAATATCTGTGTCAGCATTGTACTCCAGCAAAGTAGAAGTTGCTGTGGACACCTATGCCTAAAGTAAAAGAATTGGGGCTCCACTGAGTATTGCCCCCTTCCATCTCATCAACCCATATCAGAAGGTTCCTGAGCATTGAGGGGCAGAACACAATAGGCACACTTCACACATAGCATGTCATTCATAACCCACACACATACTAGGAACAAACGCAAACACATTCTAGTCTATGAGAAAGCAGAAGGAGCAAGGGTGCACTGGGTCCACCCTTAGTGCTCTTAACTGCTTAGTTCCATTTGGATTTATAAGTTCTTTTGCTCCGGAATAAAACAATGGATCACTAAAAAAAAAGATATCATTACGTTCAGCTGAGCTAGTCCTACAGGGCATCGTTCCTGGTTTATCAGTGAATTGTCTTCTGACAAACTTCCGTTTAGAGATGAGCAAAGTTTCTCAAATTCTTTTTCTCTGTGCTAATTCAATTGATTTGACTATCAGATTTGATTTGGTCCATATAAATTCAACTCAAATCAAAAGTTTTTGAAAAGTCATGTATGACACTGAGCAGTACTACTGCTTTAGTACTGTAATGTTAACTTTACAGCGACATATGGGTAAATGGATGGGGGCCAGTGGTAACAAACATCCTGTTTAATAACACACTGCACTGTCTAATTTATAATGATTTTTTTTTTAAATTGTCTAAATATGATCCATCTTTGGATGCCTGCTGGCGTTTATACAAACATGGTGGTATCAGATGAAACAATGGTTTGTTTAGAACAAAAGGTCCAAAAATGATTCCGTTTTGAGGAGGAAGAAGTTTGGTGCTATGCTAAAGAAAATATACTTTGTCCTTGAAAGTAAAGAAGCAATAGTTTTTTACATAGATTATCCCATTTTTGTCACCAGTTTCCAGTTTGTTATACTGTGTAGGATAAGGTTCCCAGCAGCACAGTATGGAATATAATGAACAAGGCAGGAGAATCTTGGCTGTGTAGGAGTAGTAGTAGTAGTGGAAGCACAGTATGGAACATAATGGACAAGGCAGGAGATGTATAGCTGTGTAGGGGTAGTAGTAGTGGCAGTACAGTATGGAACATAATAGACAAGGCAGGAGATGTGCGGCTGTGTAGGGGTAGTAATAGTGGTAGTACAGTATGGAACATAATAGACAAGGCAGGAGATGTGAGGCTGTGTAGGGGTAGTAATAGTGGCAGTACAGTATGGAACATAATAGACAAGGCAGGGGACACTTGGCTGTGTAGGGGTAGTAGCAGTGGCAGTACTGTATGGAACATAATGGACAATTCAGGAGATATGCAGGTACACTAGTCTGTGGTCCACTGCAAGATACTGTTGGTAACAGTAACACATACCAATACATCAAACGGAACACTTTCAGCACCAGGATTAATATTGTAAAAGATTTGTTGTGATTGTTAATTATGTGATGAAGTCATTCACATCAATAAAAATTGAGCTGTATAACTTTAAATGCTGCCTGCAATTTTACAAAATATTTTGGTTGCAAGAGTCTCTGAGACCGCCTGTGATTGTGAATTATCTAATGAAGATTGGGCCAATTCACATTCATAATGTAATAATACAGCCTTACATACTGCGCACTAGCACAAACAGTCTAAAATGGTGGTTACTACCCGCCTCCCTGAGGCTGCCTGAATAAGTAACACAATACAACACATTGACTTCTGTCTCAAAAACCTCTATCTGTTAAATAACTGTAAATCTAACTAGCTATTCTCTTCTGCTCACTGTGAAAGAACCTCTGTGACCCTAAAGTAGCTGTATTCTGTGTTTTAAGATCTTTTTCCTCTATCCGCCAGACATCCTAGCCCAGAAAAACATGGCCGATCCTTGCTGGGATCCTTGCTCACAGTTATAGTCCTTCTTGATCTTCTTTCTTCATCTTATCACCTTCCCTACATTCTCAAATGTAAAATGTAGGAAGTTATTTAGATGGCTTCATGTGAGATAAATCCCCAAAACTTCAGATTTGCTGGAAGCTGAAATTTCTGGAAAATTTGTAACAAATTTGATTAGTTTGGAATCTATTTGCCGATTTCTACTTCCTTTCTATAAGACTTTATCACAAAAATTGCATACATGTTCTCTACTTAAAAAGGCTTATTTTCAGCAATTTCTGGCATATTTTTTATTGTTATAATTATGAAGTAATATACAGGAGAAGGAGATATTACAAATGCTTTCCTAATTGATAATATACTGCCAAATAGTTATGTTCCTTATTTCTATCAGACATTATGCAGTATATGTGTCTATTTCATAAACTGGGATTAGGCATCAATAGCGGCAGTAAAGGCAATGATCCGTTGCTAGCATGAGAGACAAAACACAACTAAATTAGAGTTTTAGTGGAATTGCAAAATTACAAAAGTAGATAGAATCTGCGATGAATGCAAAATGGCATAAATGAGTAAAATCAAAGATTAGGACAATGGCATTGTACAATATTTTGCTAGTGCTAGTGAGATGAGAAAAATAAATGAAAAATGATAGATATGAGATAGATTCGACCCCCAATCAGACGGTCAGACCCCTAATTTTAAGAAGACCTCCATTCAGACCTCAGATCAGATCGTCAATGTTAAGAAGACCCCATTCAGACCTCATATCAGATCCCCAATGTTAATACCACCAATCAAACCTCAGATCAGTCCCTTTGTGTAAAAAAGACCTCCATTCAGACCTCAGATCAGACCCCCAATGTTAAGTAGACCCCCATTCAGACCTCAGATCAGACCCTCAATGTTAAGAAGACCCCCATTCAGACCTCAGATCAGACCCCCAATGTTAAGTAGACCTCCATTCAGACCTCAAGTCAGACCCTAATGTTAAGAAGACCCCATTCAGACCCCCAGTATTAAGAAGACCTCCATTCAGACCTCAGATCAGACCCCCATTCAGATCTCAGATCAGACCATCAATGTTAAGAAGACCCCCATTCAGACCTCAGATCAGACCCTCAATGTAAAGAAGACCCTCATTCAGACATCAGATCCAATGTTAAGACCCCCATTCAGACCCCCAGTATTAAGAAGACCCCCATTCAGACCTCAGATCAGACCCTCAATGTTAAGAAGACCCTCATTCAGACCTCAGATCAGACCCTCAATGTTAAGACACCGATTCAGATCTCAGATCAGACCCCCAATGTTAATACCAACAATCAGACCTCAGATCAGTTCCTCTGTGTTAAGACCTCCAGTCAGACCTCAGATCAGACCCCCTATGTAAGGTAGACCCCCATTCAGAACTCAAATCAGGCGCAACATTAAGAAGACCCCCATTCAGACCTCAGATCAGACCCCCAATGTTAAGAAGACCCCCATTCAGACCTTAGATCAGACCCCCAATATTAAGAAAACCTCCATTCAGACCTCAGATCAGATCCCGATGTTAAGACCCTCATTCTGACCTCAGATCAGACCCCCAATGTTAAGAAGACCCTTAATCAGACCTTAGATCAGACTCTCACTGTTAATCAGACATCATAACAGTATTCATATTAGTATTCGCCCATAAGAAGCATTGGCATTTTTCTCCCACTTGAGGAAAGGGGGGAGGGGTGTCTTGTAGGGCAAGAAAATATGGTAAATATTAACTTTAGATTTAGCTTATAGTCAGATAGTACACATTCATTATGTCTTGATTCATCAGCATGTGCCCCCAAAAGGTTTGGGTTTTTCCCTTTAGCTGATGGCAGCCACAGTAATGTATATTGTCTGTGCATGTGAGATGTGCGCAGTGCTTATGTTGCTTATGCCACCTTTTGTTTATTGACATACATAGTGAGCACGGCAGAACGCCAAGCAAGGCGCGCAATTTTTTTAGACAGGATCATGAATAGGTGAGGGGATTATACCATACACTTTTGATATGATTATAGAATTAACTGATACACCTGTGGAAATATAATTACGATTGTGAGACATTAATAATATACGGTAATCATGTGAAATCAATATTGTGACAAGATCATGTATTTTTATATTAAGCACTGTGCACTTTACATTCTGTGACATCTGCATCAAGTGAATGTATGAACTTTTATATTATATATGGATGGTTACTAATTAATTTTAATTGATTTCCACAAGTTTAGATATATGTATTCAAACACTGATGAACTTGCTTGAGAAAGGATCTAATGTCTAATGTTTCAGTTGGGCAGAAAGTTCACAACCATTTTGGGTGAATAAAAGCACTTTATTTTTTTCACTATATTTGGAGGCTGTTAATTTTTATATTTTCTAAGACCATCTATATTTTAATACACTTTCATAAATGTTTCATAAGTCTTGTAAATTTGGACCTTTAAGGGTTTTATTCAAGTCATGGATAGATGACAAAGGGGGGGGGGAGGCACCCGATCAGGAATGCGCTTCTACCCACCCACAAAAAAGGGGCATTACATAACATATTTGAGGGACACTTTTCTATTCAAGATAGGAAGGGGTTAACAATTGCTAATTATAGCTACTTGCAATGCATCCTGGGAGATGTAGGTGCTCAGTGAGCTGCTATCTATAATGTATACAATCATTATTATGAAGGGAAAGCCACCCCTCTGAATAGTTTTGCATTACAACATATGCACGGTAAAATAGCACTCACCGTTTTTGCATATGTCATATATGTGCTAGCGGGAGATATCTTAATTTTCAGGTCTAAAGCCTAATCTTACAAAGGTACAGTACCATCAGTTTGTACTGGAAGGGCTGAAGTATACTTGCAACCTTTTGCAATTCTTTGCAAAAAGCTGCATTGATAAATCTAGCTAAAAATGTAGCTCCAGCCACAAAAAAATTGGCCAAATTATTAAATGTAAAGGCCAGGTATGGTGCAGACCTAAAAATGGTACAAATATGACATTAATTTGGTGATATGACGTAAAACATGATTACTTCATTTACAAAAAAGGCAAGATAACTCCACTTTTCTGGCACAGTACACTTGATATACACTACAGCTTCCAACATGAGACTACCATCATTTTATAGACAATCATCTTGGCTATCTCATACATAAATTGGAATGGCAGCTGTTTAGGACATGATTAGTTCTGCAGATTCTTGTCATGTAACTTCATTGTTACTGTTTTGCTCCTGGTGGTGGAACAATCTTTTTCTTCTTGTATACTACAAATTACAACCTGTTCTCACATTCCTTAATAGCTCAGTGTGTTCTTAGGTTGATTTCCAAGCGAAAGGTTACTGGTTCGGATTCAGGAGCAGCCGTGAAGATTTCCAAAGATGAGAGAAACCTCATTATTCAGCCCATTGATAGCGGTATCTCGGCCAAGAAAATTGCCAAACTGCATCATGTAAGGCCATGACAGTTGGAAAAATACGAAATGAAGTCCGTCCATCCATTCCAAAGCCAAATTATCAGAGTCAACAAGTCGGCTCATCACAAGGTCTATCAGTTCTGGCTCGACAAACATAGCAATGGAGGTGGCTCGTATGCTTCGTAATAGTGAGATCGCATGTCACGACAGGGAAACAAGGGATAGTGTGCCCTGTCTGAACCCCACCTCTTTCCCTGCCTACTTACAGTAGATGCCCTATGCGACAAAACCGTAACTTGGAGACGGTCCCTATGCTGAGTACGTGCACAGGGTAGGGAAGGGAACACAGGGAAAGACGAACACAGACAGAAACAAACACAATAGCAAAATCGTCAGCAAGCCAAGTCAAGAACAGGAGGTCACGTCAAATACCGAGGGAAATCACAAAAGCGTAGTCTAAGTCCAAAGCCAAAATCCAATATACCAATAATCCAAAAGCAAGGTCCAACACACAGCACTGATCTCAGAAGACTAATCACAGGCATCTGAGTGAGGCAGTTGCCATCTTTAAATAGCCCGTCCAGGATCATGTGATGTGGCCAGCATCACATGACCTGAGGCGGAGCAAGCTGTCCAAACAATATGTAAAGTAGCCATGTGGTGAGATCAGCACCACATGGCTAAACCCAAACAGAGAATTAACTCATGAAGTGCTGGCTGAAAAGACCAGCACTTCAATTCCCTATTGCTCGTCTCTAGGGGGGCGGAGAGGTCCGGCGACGTCGTGCAGAGGGAGCGCGACGCCGACCTTGCGTGACAGTACCCCCCCTTCACGAGGGGCCACCGGACCCTTACCAGCGGGAGCAGGCTTATCGGGATGCTGCAGATGGAACTTTCGGATGAGCGAGTCTGCATGCATCCTGGTCAACGGTACCCAAGACCTGTCCTCAGGACCGAACCCCTTCCAATGTACGAGGTACTGGAAGGAATTCCGGACCCTTCTCACATCCACAATTCTGGCAATCTCATGCTCCATTTGTCCTGCTACCTCAACCGGAGGCGGAGACTGTTCCTCAGGACCAACGGGAGCAACATAACGTTTGAGCAAAGACACATGAAAAACATTATGAACACGAAGGGAGTCGGGTAAACATAACCTAAAAGAAACTGGATTGATCACCTTGGTGATCCTGTAAGGACCAATGAAGCGAGGTGCAAACTTATAGGATGGTACCCTCATGTTGAGATTTTTAGTCGATAACCATACCTTATCCCCAACCTTAAAATTCACACCCTTAGAACGTTT
This sequence comes from Rhinella marina, assembly GCA_900303285.1. Lineage (NCBI taxonomy): Eukaryota > Metazoa > Chordata > Amphibia > Anura > Bufonidae > Rhinella > Rhinella marina. The sequence goes on along the minus strand of ONZH01012046.1, from coordinate 35,346 downwards.
TCTATCAGCCTTAGCTTTTTGAACTCATTGGGCCTTTTCCAGGTTCGACTGAACCTGTGCCCAAACTGTGCACAGTTCTTGCGAAAAATCATTGACCTCTGGAACAACCGACGCAGATGGGGAAAAGGAGCTAAAGCGTGGATGAAAACCCATATTGCAGAAAAACGGCGACATCCCAGAGGATGAATTAACACGATTATTAATTGCAAATTCAGCCAGAGACAGGAATCTGGCCCACACATGTTGGTTATCAGAAACATAACATCTGAGATATTGCTCAACGGATTGGTTAAGACGTTCAGTCTGACCATTGGTCTCCGGATGAAAGGCTGATGAAAAGGACAAAGAGATACCAATCTTATTACAGAACGCCCTCCAGAACCTAGACACAAACTGTACTCCCCTATCAGAAACGATATTCTCAGGAACACCATGTAGTTTGACAATATTATCAATAAACACGGACGCCAAGACCTTCGCAGAGGGTAATTTACACAAAGGAATAAAATGACACATTTTGCTGAATCTGTCAACCACCACAAATATCACGGTTTTACCCTCAGAGCACGGCAAGTCCGTGATAAAGTCCATGGACAGATGTGACCAAGGTCTACTAGGTATGGGTAAAGGATGTAACTCACCCATAGGTCGTGTCTTGGAATTCTTGGACCTGGCACAAGTGTTACACGCAGTTACAAAAGCCTGAACATCTCTGGAGATTGACGGCCACCAATACTGCCTAGAGACCAACTCCTTGGTGGCATTGATGCCAGGATGTCCACACAAAACAGAATTATGGCACTCACCCAGCAGTCGCAACCGCAAATGAGCCGGCACAAACAATTTGTCATTGGGGGTACCAATGGGAGCAAAATGTTGTCCTGCCGAGATTTCAGAAGCGAGGTCAGATGAGGTAGCGGCCACGATGATATCAGCTGGCAGGATGGGCTCAGGAGGGACGTCAGGAGGCTGATACGCCTGGAAACTTCGGGATAAGGCATCGGCCTTAACGTTCTTGCTCCCGGGTCTGAAGGTAACACAAAAATCAAAACGAGTAAAGAACAAAGCCCACCTCGCCTGTCTAGGATTCAATCGCTTAGCCGATTCTAGAAACATTAAATTCTTATGATCCGTGAGGACCGTAATGCGGTGAAATGCCCCTTCTAAAAAATGACGCCATTCCTCAAATGCCCACTTGATTGCAAGTAACTCCCTATTCCCAATATCATAATTCCTCTCGGCAGGAGAGAACTTGCGGGAGAAGAAGGCGCATGGCATAAGATTAGTTAAGGTGGAAGACCCCTGGGACAGTATAGCCCCCACACCATCCTCAGACGCATCCACCTCAACTACAAAAGGCTTACTTTGATCAGGCTGGACCAACACAGGAGCATTAATAAAACACTGCTTTAACCTTTCAAAGGCCTCAATTGCTGCAGGGGGCCAATTGACCAGATCAGCCCCCTTGCGAGTCAAATCCGTAATGGGTTTGGCTACCACTGAAAAATTTTTTGACAAATTTACGATAAAAATTAGCAAACCCCAGAAATCGCTGGAGCGCCTTCAAAGAGGAAGGTCGCACCCAATCTACAATGGCCTGTACTTTAACTGGGTCCATTTTGAAAGAAAAAGGGGTGAGAATGTATCCCAAAAAGGCCACTTCCTGAACACCAAAGGTACACTTTTCCCCTTTAACAAACAACTTGTTTTCACGCAACACCTCCAGCACTTGCCTGGTGTGAGATACGTGACTCTCCCAGTCTGCAGAAAAAATCAGGATGTCATCAATATAGACAATTACAAATTTCCCAATAAATGGTCTAAAAATGTCATTGACAAAGTTTTGGAAAATTGCCGGAGCGTTACTTAACCCAAAAGGCATTACCAAGTACTCATAATGACCCTCCGGGGTATTAAACGCAGTTTTCCATTCGTCCCCCTCACGAATCCTGATTAGGTTGTATGCCCCCTTCAAATCCAGCTTGGTGAACCAACAGGTCCCCTGGACCTGATTCAGCAAGTCAGGAATAAGGGGCAACGGGTATCTGTTTTTAACAGTGATTTTATTGAGCTCCCTGTAATCGATACAGGGCCTCAATCCTCCATCCTTTTTACCAACAAAGAAAAAACCTGCCCCCATGGGAGAAACTGAAGGCCGGATGTGACCCTTGACCAGACTCTCTTTGAGATAATCCCTCATGGACTGACGTTCAGGAGTAGAGAGATTATAAATGCGACCTTTGGGATATTTGGATCCCTCAATAAGGTCGATGCCGCAATCATATTGCCGGTGAGGAGGGAGGAACTCAGTCTCGGACATGGAAAACACGTCCGAAAAATCACCAATATACTTGGGCAAGGAAAGAGACTCAGTGGTACCTCCCAACTGCAATACTGATCTACAACATTTGTCACAATTCATTCCCCATTTTTCCAATTCACCTACCGACCAGTTGATCACAGGGTTGTGGTCCTGTAACCAAGGCAGACCTAAAACAAGGTCGGCAGGTAAATCCTTTAATACAAGGAAGGAGCAAGTCTCAGTATGGGTAATTCCTACAGTTAATACAACCTCAGGAGTACAAAACTCCACTCTCCTATTATTCAATGGAGTGGAATCCAGTGCGATAATTTGAATTACCTCCCTTAAAGGAATTATAGGCACACCCATAGATTGCACAAAATCATAATCAATAAAATTAGCAGCAGAACCTGAATCCACAAATGCTTCACCGGATCTCTTGAGTTGGTTATAAGAAATGGAAATAGGTAACAAGATTTTCTTTCTTACCACCGCAGGGGGTACCTTACTTCCAGGAACAGACCTTTTTGAGAGCAGAAGTCTCGGACACTGCTGGAGCCAGTGGTTCATCTCACCGCAGTAAAAACAGGCCCCTCTCAGGCGTCTCTGATCCCTCATAGTAACTCCCAACTGCATAGGCTCCTCCTGGACCTTGATAGGAGATGGGCTCTGAAGAGGAACTTCGGACAACACGGCAACTTGAGGGGCAACAGAACGTTCCTTTTGTCTCTCCCTAAACCGTCGGTCAAGTTTGATAACTAAGGTCATAGTCGCCTCTAAGGTGTCAGGAGTAGGATAACTAACTAGTAAATCCTTCAGATGGTCAGACAGTCCCACCCTAAACTGGCTTCTCAAAGCAGGGTCATTCCATTTAGAGGACACACACCATTTTCTGAACTCAGCACAGTAATCCTCAACTGGACGGTTACCCTGCCGAATGTCTCTGAGCTGAGTTTCAGCTACAGCGGCCAAGTCAGGTTCTTCATATAAAAGACCTAGGGCCCGGAAAAAAGCCTCCACAGACAATAGACAAGGGGAGTCAGGTGGCAATGAGAAAGCCCACTCCTGCGGATCACCTTGCAGCAAGGAAATAATTATTCCTACCCGCTGCTGCTCAGAACCCGAGGAGTGTGAGCGTAAACGGAAATATAATTTACAACTTTCCTTAAAGGAACGGAAAGTCCTTCGGTCCCCAGAAAACCGATTGGGCAATTTTACATGGGGTTCAATATTGGGGTTTGGCATGGAGGGAACGACTGCGGGTGCAGTCCGCAGCTGCTCCTGATGTTGGAGTCTCCCGGCCAAATCCTGGATCATCTGAGCCATGTTATTCATCTGGTCCGTGAGTACTCGCAACGGCTCCATTAGGTATGGCCTGTGATTCTGTCACGACAGGGAAACAAGGGATAGTGTGCCCTGTCTGAACCCCACCTCTTTCCCTGCCTACTTACAGTAGATGCCCTAGGCGACAAAACCGTAACTTGGAGACGGTCCCTATGCTGAGTACGTGCACAGGGTAGGGAAGGGAACACAGGGAAAGACGAACACAGACAGAACAAACACAATAGCAGAATAGTCAGCAAGCCAAGTCAAGAACAGGAGGTCACGTCAAATACCGAGGGGAATCACAAAAGCGTAGTCTAAGTCCAAAGCCAAAATCCAATATACCAATAATCCAAAAGCAAGGTCCAACACACAGCACTGATCTCAGAAGACTAATCACAGGCATCTGAGTGAGGCAGTTGCCATCTTTAAATAGCCCGCCCAGGATCATGTGATGTGGCCAGCATCACATGACCTGAGGCGGAGCAAGCTGTCCAAACAATATGTAAAGTAGCCATGTGGTGTGATCAGCACCACATGGCTAAACCCAAACAGAGAATTAACTCATGAAGTGCTGGCTGACAAGACCAGCACTTCAATTCCCTATTGCTCGTCTCTAGGGGGGCGGAGAGGTCCGGCGACGTCGTGCAGAGGGAGCGCGACGCCGACCTCGCGTGACATCGCAGATGTCCATGCAAGCGACGTGCATTACATGAGTCTGGAATGGTGGAAAAAGGTGAAGAAGCCTCAACTTCAATATCATCATAAGAAGTGTTGACTCGAGTTTCCAAACAGTACAAACAGTGGATAGCAGACGATTGGAAACAGGTGATTTGGAGCGATGAGATGAAATTCAATAGACTGGGCTCTGATGGGTGCAATTGAGGCTGGAAGAAACAAGGGAAAATGGGCTAACAGATCGAGAAATTGAAGGAACTGTCAAGTTCAGTGGAGGAAGCCTGATAACAGGGAGCTGTTTCATAGCCAAAGGTGTTGGATACTTGACCAGGACCGATGGTGGTCTCAATGAAGACTACTATGGGTATGAAAAGGATTAAATAGATTTCCAGCAGGACAACGACCCGATGCATACATCGAGATTGGAAAATAAATGGTTCAATGACGAAGAGGTACTGGATTGGCCCCCACAGTCCCCAGACCTCAACCCAATCGAACACTTGTGGGTAGAGTTGAAGAAGAAGCTGTATTTTCACCAAAATGAGTTGACCAGTATGCACCAACATTGAGAACGTGTGGAAGAGACCTGGGAACAGATTTTGTTTGAGACATGCTTGAATCTGATGGAGAGCATGCCCAACTAACAAAATAATAAAAATGACAATTTACAATTTTTGGAGCAAAACAATAACAGTGCAGTCACATGACAAGAATCTGCATAACTAATGATATGCTAAATAGTTGCAAGTGCATTTTATGTATGAGATCATTGTCTATAAAATGATGGTAGTCTCAAGTTCAAAGCTGTAGTAGATGGTGAGATATGGAGCCTGAAAGTCAAAAGTTCAAAACATTCTCACCCTTTTGCTCGGCAGTGTATTACCCCCTAAGTTTATACCATCTGCAAGCTTAGTAATTCTGCCCCTTTGTCCAGTGGCTTCCACGTTTCCATGACAAAAAGTCTGAAGTAGACTGAATTATGTAGTCACAAGCGGAAGCGAAGCAGACGATGTAAATACTGTACAAAGTTCTAAGACTTTTTGACTTGAAACAAAAACAAATGCCAATACTCTCTATAAGCCTCTTAACGAAACTATTGAACATGACATCAATTAAAACAAGCTTATAAAATATTTAGAATGTTTTTCCGAACGAAATCCATTTCAGTGAGCATCAGCCATTAAAGCAGGTAATGGAAAAGTACAAGATTGTTGAAATACGACAATAACTTAATGAAATTTGCTCTCTGTGAGCATTTCATTACCAAAAGAATAACCCTGAAGGTTAAAATGGTTGTTTGTGATCGACGAATATTCTCAGGATGTCGTGCACTTAAATAATTTACTACAGATGAAACGCTTTAACTGGAAGGTGCTTTAAAGGTTCAGGTTCATTTCTTGGAGAACTTACACAAACATATTAGGGAATTTCCTTAATGCCTCATATAGGATTCATGTCTGAGAATCTGTCATGGCAGTGGTGTCAGCCGTACCATTTTATATGGAGGGGGTTGGGTTGAGAAAAAATTCTCCACCATTTGTTTGCAATTCCACCAGCAGCCAAATGGCTAGTTTTTGGTAATCTGTTGACCTGCACTGGTATAAACAGGAGCCATTAGTTTTCAGAAAAAAATCACTGAATGTGTGCTGTAAAAATGTTCTTAAGGGCTCATGCACGCGAACATGTGCATTCAGTGCCTGTGCTGTGGACCGCAATTTGCGGTCCACAATGCACGGGCACTGACATTGGGGCCGCCGCATGCGGATCGCGGACCCATTTATTTGAATGGGGTCCGAGATCTGCATCTGACGGTCCGCACCGCAAAAAAGTAGTGCATGCGCTACTTTTTTGCGGTGTGGAAGCACGGCCAAAAACACAGCGGAAGCACACCGTAGTGCTTCCGTGGTGTTCCGATCCGAGCCTCCCTTCTGCATCTCCGTGATTTGCAGACCCATAATCCAGGTTCTGATAAGTACTGGCTGCTCCTAGACCGGGTGAACAATAAACGTGACATCACTGGCCTAAGAGAAGCAGAGAGAAGGATGCGGAGGAGCGCTGCTGCCTTCTCAAACAGCTGATTGGTGAGGGTCCCGAGTGCCTTACCTCCACCAGATCAGATACTGATGACCTATCCTGAGGATAGGTCATCATCATAAAACTGTTAGAAGCCCCGTTTAACATCTTATTGGATTATTTGCATGGAGCTGTTATTTGGTCACTATAGGTTGATATTATTTGAATACTGTATCGTGGTATTTTGGTAGCAGGGTGTAGTTTGTGACAAGTACTGCAACTATGGCGCTGCCACTAATGCCAGGATTGGCACACAAAAAAAAGACATGACTGTAAGGAAACTGCAATGTGAATAGTCTTATTTACCGAGAAGAGGCTTGGCTACAATCCTCACAGTTAGGGCCGAGGGCACAATACTTGGGCAACTTTACACAGAATGGGGTGGTAGGCTTTCATGCGTGTTTCTAGACCCCATATGAAATCAGGGTTCTACTGGGACTGACTGCCTTCAGTCAAAAGGGTGCTCTGAACCCTCTACACTGCAGTCTAACTGGCATACTAAGATAGTTTTTATCACCAACTCAGAAATGATACATCCTCAGGCCTTTCTGTCTTTAGACTATTTTCAATGGACCTTTCTTTTTCCAATTTTGTTTCACTACTAGGGCGCCACCTCTATTAACAGCGATAGCAGTTACACGTCACTGAACGCACCTTATCTTGGGTGAGCCATCCCTTTTTAGTAGTTCCACTTGGATCTCCACCTCCTGGCATTACCACAAGCACTAGAAGACCACTCTCTACAAGACACCAACTTGTGCCCAGTGAAGAACCACCACCATGAACAGAAACATGTCCCAAGCATATCAACCTATTACCATAATGCTCACAGTAAAGCATTGACTGAACCCCAATATGGGGTACAATCACAATACATTAGTAAGTGCCTTGTATTAAATTTGTCTACATGATAAAGGCTTCAACCATAACTTTTGTTAAAAAAAAAATGTTCACAATAGGGGTTCTAATATAGAAGTTTCAGGCACTGACCAAAGTGCAGCGCCCACACAGACAAGTAATTTTTTTTTATTAATGATACGTGATATCGGTATGTTTTTATTTTATTTGGATGCATCCAATAACTAATACATGGAACTGAAATATATTTTTTTTCTACCTATAAAGTGATTTTAAAACTGAACAAGAAGCTTTGGAAGCTTCCTTTGCATGAACTCTTGTTGGCCACCCACCGATGAAGACACTTCTCATAGCTTTCAGCACAACATGGTAGAATTAAGTTTTCATTTGAAGCTAATCCTCTTTTACCTTCATAGAAGAACTCATATATAGTGTGTGTCAAAGCATCTACAAGATGCGGTACAGAATATGCATTGCCAATCAAGACTTCAAAGTTTACATACTGTGAATCTTCGGGTCGACAATAAGGACATTACAGGGGGTGCTGTTGTCAGTGGCACAGGCAGGGGTCCAACTGTATCATCTGTGGGAACCTACATGACGCTCATTTTACATCTGGTAAATTTCTTTTTATAAAGGGTAGAACAAACAAAGTAATACTCAGTTTATAGATCCCATGATGCTCCAGTTCTGACTAGGGTTGCCACTTGGCCTGTAAACCACCTTTCTAGTATGTATTACTAATGGACAGCTAGTGCCATATTTATTTTTACTGGCACATAGAAGTGACGTCAATTTTCAGTTTCCAAGGAGGTATGAATAGCGTCCTTGTTACTAACAGTGGTATCTCATGCTTACAGGGACTGAAATTTAGCCATGGCATTTTAAAACATATGGGCTCAGTTGCTGTGTGGTGAATTATGGTTGTGCGCCCCTTCCCCCAAGATTCCTCCTTTTCCATACTCACTTCCTGGTATCCCAAAAGTTTTATCCTGCTGCGACCCCCGGTACTGTGATTGCTGTGCTCCACCATACCCTGAAATATGATGGTGCAAAAATAACAGTGCCATTAATTCTCTCCTAGAGTACCCCCTGCAGTGATAATGCTTCCTGAGAGTGCCCCCCATTAGTAGTGCCCTCCATATTGTGCCCAATAATAATGCCCCCCACAGTACCACCAGTAGCAATAATGCCCCATAGTGCCCTCAGTAGTGATAAAGCTCCCCAAAGTGCCTCCAGTAGTAATAAGGCCCCCTAAAGTGCTCCCAGTAGTAATAAGTCCCCTTACATTGCCCCCGTAGAAATTTGGCCCCTCTAAAGTGCCTCCAGTAGTAATAAAGCCCCTTAAAGTGTCCTCAGCAGTTATAATGCCCTTTATAGTGCCCCAGTTGTTATAATGCACCCCTATAGTGCCCCCAGTAGTTATAATGTCCCCCTTGTAGAGGATCCAGTAGTTATAATGCCCTTCTATTCCCCTAATAATTATGTCTCCCTGTAGTGCTGCCAGTAGTTATAGTGCCCCCTGTAGTGTCCCTTGTAGTTATATTGTCTTACTATAGTGCCCAGTAATAGTTATAATGTGCCCCTGTAGTGCCCTCAGTAGTTATAACGTTCCCATGTAGTGGCCCCAATAGTTAAAGGGGTTTTGCCATCACATACAGTGGGGGCATAACGCTAGGATATGCCCTCATTGTCTGATAGGTGCAGGTCCCAGACAACAAAAACAGAGCGGGGAAATTAATGGAGGGCACACTGCGCATGTGCAGCCGCCCTCCATTCATTTCAGTGGGGCCGCTGAAAATAGCCGAGCACTCAGCTATTTCCATCTGCCCCATAGAAATGAATGGGATCAGGGTCCGGGTGTGCGCGGTGCGCTCCCATTCACTTGTATGGGGGAAGCACTTGGGGGTGGACGGACCCTGGGTTTCCAGCCACAGCTCTACCTGCTCCGTTCTCATTGTAGGCACCTATCAGACAATGGGGGGCATATCCTAGCGATATGCCCTTATTGTATGTGATGGAATACCCCTTTAAAATCCCCCAGGTATTCAGTACTTTTGTCCCTCTGTAGTGCCCCCAGTAGTCATACTGTCCTCCTGTATTGCCCCAAAAGTGAAACAATAAATGAATACTCGATGTGTAGTGATGAGATGTTTTTTAACCAAAATCCAAAGGCCAATAATACCTACTTACACATAGTCAAACTTAGATTCATTTCAATTTTATTTTAATATTTAAATAGAACCAGTGATTTAAACATCCAGTGACCCTATCACTAACTCTGGTATTCTATCAATATCTGCCATCTCTCTATTTCTATAATAAATGTGGTGCGTACACTGCAGTGAGCTCTATACGGTGGATTTTGATAGAATAACAGCATTATTAATGAGGACACTGGGTTTTTAAATCACTGGCTTTATTTTAATATTAAAATAAAAGTGAAGTTTTATAGACCATGTATATAAGTTTGACTATGTGAAAGTAGTTATTATTGGCCTTCGGCTATTGGTTAAAAAGCAATGTGATTCATACCTCACATTAGTCAGGGTCATTGCTGTAATAATATGATGAGATGTTGTGTCACGTTGTACTCCCTCAGGCGATTGCTCCCTGGGGATCAGTACAGTGTAAAGGTGGTTTGAAGAAGCAGGTCAGAAGTAGAATAAAAGTCTCTCTTTACTTAGTGCAAAATATAACTTGTAGTACATCCAGCTGTTGTAGGTACAAAGTGAAATTGCTCTCACCCTTTGATGAGAAATAGTGGCTGGTTATATGGCAATTAAATGGCTCTTGCAGGCCGGGGTGTAGCTAAAGGCTCATGGGCCCTGGTGCAACAGTTCAGCTTGCCCCCCCCCCCCCCTTTCCACTCAGCGCTGGTGCAACCTAACTCCTTTCTTCCAGTCCTACTGTTAAAGGGGCTGTCCTCTTTTTACTACTGATGACCTATCCTCAGGGTAGGTCATCAATATCAGATCGGCCAGTCCTCCAGCACTCCCGACGATCAGCTGTTTGAAAAGAGGACAGCGCTCATATGAGTGCTGCTTTCTCTGCTCTGTTCACCTGCTCGCCGCAGCATTTGCAGTAATGAGCAGTAAACAGAGCAGAGAAGGCAGCGCTCATACAAAAAAAAAAAAGTACAACCTCTTTAACATTACATACAGTGCTACAGAACAAAAGAATACAGCGCCTCATATGTACCTCTTACATCCAGTGACTTCTTCTCTGATGTAGACGTTCTCTTTTCTCTTCTTCTCTTGTCAGACCAGATTGCCATGGTGACTTCTTTCAGCCGTGCCTCATCTCTGCAGAGTTTAACAAACAGACATCTTACTTTTCCATCATCCTCTCACCTTCTCAACACCCCATCCTGTCGTCGTCCCCCATACTATACTGCATGAAACAGTCCCCCTGAAAATACTGGTACCACAAAGAAAAACAATACCCCCTTAACTTTCAGATCAGATCCCCAGATGAGACCCCCCATCTCCAGACCCCCATATAAGATCCCTATTAGACCTCCAAACCCCCATATCTGACCCCCATTAGACTTCCAGACCGCCAATCAGACCCTCATTAGACTCCAGACCTCCATGAGACCTCTCTAGACCCCCAGTCAGACCCTTCAGGCCCCTAATCAGACCCTCCCCCTTCTGGCCCCTATATCAGACCCACCCTTCTGGCCCCCATGTTAGACCCCCCTTCTGGCCCCCATATCAGACGCCCCCTTCTGGCCCCCCTGTCAGACTCCCCTATCAGACCTCAGATCAGACTATAAAACAAATAAATTAACTTATCTCTCCTGTGTCGCTTCTCTCCCTGTCCTGGCTGTCTCCCCGCTATCACCTCTTCCCGGGGCCCGCGCTGCAGTCACCTGACCTCCTACAGCGTCAGGTCAGAGTGCGCTCTGTATGTCCTGACACTGCAGGCAGTCAGAACACAGCAGCGCGGGCCTCAGGAAGAGCAAGCAGAAGGGGTAAGTACTGTACAGCACTACCAGGGCTTCACTCCCCCTCCTCCTGCATACTAGCGAGCGCTTCCATTATGGAAGCGCTCACTAGTATTCCCTTTATAAGATGCACTTTATCTTATAAAGGGAAAAGTAGAGCACCACTGGCATGGGGGGCCCACTGGGTGCCCCTGGCTTAGGGGCCAGGTTGCAACTGTGACCGCTGCAACCCCTATGGTTACGCCAGTGCTTGCAGGTACTTGTGAGTATAGGTGTCTATTGTGTGATACATGCTTGGATCTAGACTGGCCTGGATGTCTCTCACCTGCAACAGGGTCTGATAAGCCTTGACTCACTGGTCACTCTGCTGACTTTGTACACTGTAGCTTTTTAGAAAGAACTCTTCTTGATTCTGGTAATCTCCCTGTAGTAGAAGTCTCACAGGAGAATTGGATAAGGGCTCTTGGAGTAGGAACTCTAGCATGTGCTACCTTACTCCACACAGTCTAGACTCCACCTTCCCCTATTGGCTGGAGTACATGGCAGAAAATTGAAACAATACCATGCATAGCAAAATTGCAGATACCCCCTGGTCTGGAGTACTGCACACACCCTTGTTGAAAGGCAAGCCGTCCTTAGGCCCAGTCTGAGTTCATTATTTTGTTTTTGGATTTTATTTTGAGATGTAATTTCTTCATGTTCAAGGACCGCCTCTTCCTGCAGCTTTAGGGGGCAGCTATGAGGGCAACTTGTGTGCCCTTGTACAGTATGCTATTCTGTTCCTGGGGCTGTGGTAGAGGGAGTAGGTCCAGGGCACGGAGGGATATGACACAGTGGTCTTGTGGTCGAGGTATATCGACGATATTTTTTTTATCTGTCAGTGCTCCATGTCGGGTTTGGAGCAATTTCTACAGTGACTCAATTCTAATGAGTTGAACATCAAATTAAAATGGAAATATAGTTGTTCCCAGGTTGAATTCCTTGATATTCTTTTAATCAGGGAAAGGAGGGGTGAGGTCTCCACAGACCTCTATAGGAAGCCAACTTCTACAAACTCTCTCTCACATGCTGGTTCCTCTCACCATCCACAGACAATCAGGGGTGTTCCTATCGGACAGTTTTAAAGACTTAGTCGTATCTCCAGTGATGAAAATTTTGAAACCCAGAGACATGATTTGCAAAACTGATTCACAGTCAAAGAGATATAAGGAAAGGCTATATGAGCGCTAAAAATTCCCATTGTGGCTCATTATTGAAAGTGGCTTCAGATCTAAAACCTAGATTAATTACACCTTCATTTCTTAATGGGGTAAAATACTCAAAATTGTACATAAATACTTGCCGGTACTCCTATCCGATCAGGAGTTAAGGGAGTGGCTACCAGATCACCCCCTGATCACTTAGAGGTCACGGAATTTAGGGGACATCCTTACCAGTGGCCATTATGTTCCACCATAAGAGTGTAATCTGTTTGGTGGTCATGACCCAAAATGGGGATCTTTCACATGTGGCAGTTCTACAGCTTGTCAGTATATTTTAAGAAGCTCTGTGTACTATGATTCTTTTGGGACACATGATTATAGGATTGTACACCATAACACATGTAGAACATGGGAAGTGCCCATATGATACGGTATACATTGGCATGACCACAAAGGAACTTAGGGGGCATTTATCAAGACTGGTGGTTCTTCTTTATTCACCCATAGCAACACAAACACAATGAGGCCTTTTTCACCTATTGTATTGTGGAGATTTCAAGAGCCGGGATTTTCCATATTTTTGTTTTTATTCTTTTAATCCTAGCCCTCCCAAAGGGCTAGGACAAGATGCACTTTCTAATGGCACCATTTACCATTGCATACAATGTGGTGAGAAGCGGGGGAAAAAAAATCCAAATGGGTTGGAATTATTTTTTTAAAAAAACACCATTCCGCCACAGTTTTATGAGATTTTTTTTTACACAGTTTCCTATATGGTAAAACTGACTTGTTACTTTTATTGTCCAAGTGACTACGATTACAATGATACCACATATGTATAGTTTTTCTTGGATATGTATACTGTTTGGCAGTCCTGTACCACTCCTGAGTACAGGGGCTGCCACACACTACATCTGGCTCTCCCGATCCTCGGTGGGGGAAGCTGGAGCATGGCCAGGAGCTTGCGCTCACATTTGAACATGGCATCTGAGGGGTTACATGTATGCGATCAACATTATTGTCGATCGCATACATTAGACTTAGATGCCTGCTGTTTAAAACAGCAGGCATCCGGCGGCTATTGTGCCCAATCCGCTCGCACCTGGTGTGGAGTTGTCAGGAAGTGGTTAATCTATCTAATATCTATCTAATAATAGACCTAATGTATACTAATGTATCTATTTATCTATTAATCATCTATCTAAGTACCTGTGGTCTATCTATCTATCTATCTATCTATCTATCTATCTAATATTTATCTATCTATCTATTTATACAACAAAAAATCGCAGCAGCACAGTTAGACGTAGTAATCTGGGTGCCAGCTCCTCTGGAAAATAGGTAATCCAATCCACATTTAGATAAATGCACAAAAGTGAGGCAGCACTCCAATGGCGGTGAAAAAGTGGAGACCCTTTATTACCCTTGGCAACGTTTCGGCCCTTACATAATGAGGCCGAAGGGCCGAAACGTTGCCAAGGGTAATAAAGGGTCTCCACTTTGTCACCGCCATTGGAGTGCTGCCTCACTTTTGTGCATCTATCTATCTATCTATTTATCTATCCATCTATCTTTCTATTTGTTTGCCTGTTTATAAACCATCTAATATCTATCTATTAATATATCTAATATCTATTAGTATATCTAATGTCTATTAATTTATCTATCTGTTAATTATATATCTATCTAATATCTATCTATAAATTATCTACGTAATATCTATTAATCTATCTGTCTATCTACGTATTTATCGTTCTATCTAACTAAGGATCAACCGCCTTTTCCCCCGTGTTCTATTTTGTACCGGTAAAATAATGCAGCATACATTAGGAGACGGTGAATCTTCTTCTGGTGACATTACCAGGAGGTGCCTGGCTATTGTAATGTAATGCCATCTGCTGGTGGTGAATGGAAAAGCACTAACCTCTCTGCTTGTAGTCATTGTATTATAGCAGAATTTTCTTTCAGTTTTAAGCAACTGCATTTTGGAATGCATCACAGATTATCAAGACCACCAGCCAAAACAGTGTGTGGGAATCAGAATCAGTATTTTAGAAAGGTATATCGGAAAATAGCAGACTAATAAAATGAAAATAAAATATACCATTCTGCAACCATACACCATCTAATACCATAAACCAGACCGCCCAAGTGTCCCTCTTTTTGACCCCAGTACCTCTATCCCTCTTTGCTCCATAAATGTTCCTCTTTTTGATCTGAAGTATAGATTTTCATTATTGCATTTACTGTAAAGTACTGATAAGTACTTACCTGGCAAGTCCAGTGCTCTGGTTCTCTCTCTCTGCAGGATTCTACTTACCCGGCTGCAGCAGTGATGTCAAGTTGACAACCTGTGACCACTGCATCCAATCGCCGACTTCTTCTTTGCCGGTGAGGCCAATGATTGGCTGCAGCAGTCACTTTCGTCACCGGAACATCTGCATCGCAGCCTGTGTGGGAGAACTGAAAACCGGATCTGCCAGGTAAGTACTTATTAGTTCCAGGCTAATCCAGTTAAGTTATTTAGTTTGAATAATTTATAAATTTATGATACACAAAACAAAACAATTAATAACGTGATAAATTCCGATAAATATAAATGCCTAAAAAAATAAAAGTTTCTTTCTCATTTTTCCCAAAAACATTCAAAAAGTTACATTCTATGACCTAAAATAAATACTGTATGCAATAAAAGTGTAACAAAAAAATGAGCGGCCATTGTCTATGTATTAAACGCTCCCTCTTTTTACTAAGAGGTCCCATAACAGCATTTCGCTTGTAAAACCCTCCCTTCTCTTCACATCCTCTGCCAATTTCACTGTAGTCTCTGTGCTAGAAAATAAATTTTTCTTCATCTCTAATTTTATTCGTATTTCCGTCTGCTTTAGCATATTGGCTCAGCAATTTTATATGCACTGTGTTATTCCCTGTCAAATTCAACTCTATTTCAAAATTAGTTTATATGGTGAAAATCTCCTCAGAGGTTCAAAATTGCAAAAATAGCATTATGAATATTCATGAATGGCTATAATGCCCATATTTTAAATACATCCAACAAGTGAATTTATTACGAGTCACACTAGGAATACCGGCTGAGTAAAGCGCTGGAGATTTTCACTAGCACGTATCAAATTCTAGATTTTTTTTTTTTACCAGCAGGGAAAGGACTGAATGGCTGCTAACAGTTTATGAGAGAGAAAAAGCAGCCTTCTGTACTTATAATATATATGCATATATATACTAATATATGCAAATGAGCACCTAGAAGCAACGGGGGTGTTACCATTACATGTAGAGGCTCTGCTCTTTCTGCAACTGCCGCGCCCTCTCCACTCTAATTGACTGGGCTAAGCAGTGTAAGGCTTCATTCACACAACCGTATTTTGTTTCCTTGTCCGTTCCAATTTTTTTTTGCGGACCGTAAGCGGAACTATTCATTTCAATGGGTCCGCAAAAAAAATGGAAGGGACTCCATGTGCATTTCATTTCCGTATGTCCGTAATAGAACATGTCCTATTCTTGTCCGTTTTTGTTGACAAGGATAGGCACTGTTACAATGGATCCACAAAAAAAACGGATGCCATACGGAACGTCATCCTATTTTTGTGGATCCGCAATTTGCGGACCGCAAAACACATATGGTCGTGTGAATGTAGCCTAAACATGCCTGGTCCAGTCAATCAAAGTGCAGAGGACACGGCAGTTGTACAAAGAGCAGAGTCGCTAAATGTATCAGCAACTCCCCCGTTGCTCCTAGAGGCTCATTTGCATATATTAAAACATAATTTTTCTCAGCAATGCAGCCACATATGAACATGGGACCAACACAGATGTCTTCAGCTGGAAAGAGCATATGTAACAGGTCAGCCAGTACCATAGGTACAAAACTGCTGACAGATTTCCTTCATCGTGGTCCTGGAAAAAAAATACATAAAAGTGCCACATATTGTAGGCAGATCCAATCTGAAAAAAGGTGGGGTAACATAAGTAGGCAGGGGCGGGGCCAGCAATACTGTAGCGCAGCATAAAATACCGCCCCAGCAGAACCAAATATCACAGTACAGCAAAAAATACTGCCGTCCCACCGCAGTATTTAACTGTATCACCATCCAAAAGACCGCAATTCAATTTAGTTGAATTCAGAGAGGAGACCTGTGGATGCCAGCCAGGAGAATGAGTACCTGATGCTCCTAGCGTTAATTCATGCTGAAAGCATCTGTTTGTCATATGCCCAGCGGCCGTGAGTCGTGCTCCGGTGGCCCACTTGGAAATTTCCCTGTAGGGTCTATGGCCAGTCCATCCCTGTGTTGAAGTTCAAATGGGCATGTATATACAGAGGGTCTGATGGAACATGCAGTAGCTCCAAGACAAATTCCCAGCGTGCTTCCCTAAGAATTTGGAGGCATAGATAAGTATAGTTAGACCCCATACACTTTCATGAGCGTCGCATTACAGTCCATTCAAATTGATGACCGTATGGAGCCATTTTTTGGCCATACATAGCTGATGATTTATTACCATGTTTAACTCCTTATAGTCACCTTCAAGAGCATCTGTCAGCAGTTTTGACCATGCTAAGCTGCCAACAGAGCTAGGAAGAGGCTGTGGAAAGCATTAAAAACATACCTTTTGTGGAGCTTTTATTATAACTAGTATAAATGTGATGTTTTCTTCACAGCTCTGAGTGACAGCTGTAACATCCAACCAGGAGACCACTACAGCTGTCACTCAGAGCAGTGGGGAGGAGCTATGAAACAGCTCAGTGCAGAGAGCACATCACAGTGAAGCTCCACCTCCAGGGAACCTGGCAGATTAAAACTTCATTTTTACACTACTCCTGATAATGAAAGCTCCACAAAAGGTATGTTTGAGCTTCATGAAGTGCGACATGGTGGAGGACACCATGGAGTTTTTAATTTAATCTATTAAAAGTTATGTTTTAACCTCAAGGCGATGGATTTGTCAAAATTTAAACTGAAGCTTATTCGTTGCCCCAGATCCAGGGGATTGATCCTGACAACTACCTTTAGGGAGATTACTGGACTTTGGGTGAGCTGAGCAAAACCTTTTTTTTTTTGCTTTTTCCTAAAGGTTTGTTTGCACTGCTCTCCCCAGCTCCTACCTAATGCTGCCAGCAGTTTAGCATAGTCAAAACTGCTGACGGATGCCCCACACAGTCCCAAACATCTCACTTTTTGTACTGTAGGTATTGAATGTATGTCTCTTGTAAATATACTTAGCTCATAATGCAAGATCCTTAAAATTTCTGCAGGTAAACTAGATGATCTCTTGATCATTTCAATACCGCACTGTATTACTTATGTATTGCAGTGTAGTATGCCTGTCAGTGTAACACTGAAAGTTGCCTATTAGCACTGGGGGCACCAGTAGCTTTTTTTAATGGGTAAATAGCGAGGATTGGAGTTATCTCTGCTTCCTGGCCATTGCAGTGGGGTGTCAGATGATAATGGTGATCTCTCAGCCACTGACTCTGCACCATTACTATAACGCATTGCATTACCACCGACCGGCCCATGGCATACAGTATTTATACATCATGAGGTGAGAAGGTTTAAAGTATAAATTGATGCTTTCTAAAGTACCCTTTCACAATTGCATTATCGGAATTTGCCAGGAACTTACTGTAGATGTACTACGCTCTTGTTTATCCCCATAATGGCTCCACCAGTGTGTTATTTCGAAGCTACCTTCTCATGTACATTATTTATGTTGTGCTTCAGTCTCCTTATCTTCATTAATTGAATATTATGCAGCGCCACAATATTACAATTAAAAATATTTGGCTCACAGCAGGTCCTTCACACCAAAGCTTCCTTCTGTCATCTGGGAGATATGATTTCCTGTCAGAGAACATTAATGCACAATGCATTAGCAACACTTTCACATGAGAATTACATTGCTGGAGCCAACACCTCAGTAGCTGTAATAAGGTTTTTCTTTCACCATATTGTGTGAAAAAAAAGCTTTGCATAAATACGGATCAATACATTAAAAGGAACTCTCATTGGGGATCTCCACCAGTTAGCTGGAGAGAAGAGAATTTCTCTTTCTCTGGAGGACCATCCATGTACTACACAGACAGCCCATTGATTTTAAATGGCACCATGTAATGCTTCATTTCCCCTGCGGAGGTGCTGCAGAGAAATTGAATACTTGCTGCCAGTTTCTCTTCAGAAGTCTAGGGGGGGGGGGGAATTTATCATTAGGAGAATATTTGAAGTCAGTTTTGCTTCAGTTTGTGTTGGAGTACTTTGTGCCACATTTATCACGTCACAGGTTGTTTGATAAATGTGGCTTGTTCTTAAACCTAACACTTCTGTCTACTACACTTTTCCTACTCCACCCTCCTCCTGGAGTGAGATTGCGACTATTTTGCGACTTTTTAAAAAAGTTGTAATGTTAAATCTGGAGTGAAACTCATTAACATAGCTAGCCACACCTACTTTCCCACCCATATTACAAAACTGGAGTGAGTGGCGTACACATGCAAAAAGTGGCAAAATTTTGCGCAATCACATAAATTTTGCGCACAGGGGTGCAAAAAAGTCGCAAAAAAAAGCCCTATTTTGCGATTTTTTTGATGCCAGAATTCTGGAGTAATGGTATGATAAATCAGGGCCTATGTGTATACATATTTTGGCAGTTTACTGTTGAACTTTATGCTCCCAGGTCCCAGGATTAGGCTACATTCAGACAACCGTAAGTGCTTTCAGGTCCATAAATTGCGGAACTCATAGGGCCAGCCCTATATGGAAATGCTTTAAATTTTTTATGGGGCCACGGAACTACGGACATGGAAATGAATATTTCTGCAAAATTGGAGAACAAATGCACCCTTACAGGATTTGAAGGTTCACTGTTCACAATTCTTTTAAATATCATTGAGCTTCTTTTTGCAGTAATGATGCATCCACAGGATTAGCATGGTGCATGTTGGGGAGAGGAAAACCAGCCATCTCAGCCATCACACTTATTCCACCGCCATACCAAAACCTCTCCGCTTCCTGCACACCACACAATTATCATTACGGTAATGAATGAAATTATTAATTATGCACTTTTCATGTTGATTATTCTAGGATTTTGGTGGTATTGTCAGGTAATTTGTGGCTGTATTATTGGGATACTGCATGTTGCTGTTATTTGTGCAGTTTACAGTGCCTTCCGAAAGTATTCGGCCCCCTGGAACTTCTCAACCTTTTGCCACATTTCAGGCTTCAAACAAAAAGATATAACATTTTACATTTTTGGTGAAGAATCAACAACAAGTGGGTCACAATTGTGAAGTGGAACGAAATTTATTGGATCATTTAAACTTTTTTTGTAATAATAAAACTGAAAAGTGGGGTGTGCAAAATTATTCGTCCCCCTTGCATTAATACTTTGTTGCGCCACCTTTTGCTGCGATTACAGCTGCAGTCGCTTGGGGTATGTCTCTATCAGTTTTGCACATCTAGAGACTGAAATTCTTGCCTATTCTTCCTTGCAAAACAGCTCGAGCTCTTTGAGGTTGGATGGAGACGTTTGTGAACAGCAGTTTTCAGTTCTTTCCACATATTCTCAATTGGATTCAGGTCTGGACTTTGACTTGGCCATTCTAAGACCTGGATACCTTTATTTCTGAACCATTCCATTGTAGATTTTGCTTTATGTTTGGGATCATTGTCTTGTCGGAAGATAAATCTCCGTCCTAGTCTCAGGTCTTTTGCAGACTCCAACAGGTTTTCATCCAGAATGGTCCTGTGTTTGGCTCCATCCATCTTCCCATCAATTTTAACCATCTTCCCTGTCCCTGCTGATGAAAAGCAGGCCCAAACCATGATGCTGCCACCACCATGTTTGACATTGGGGATGGTGTGTTCAGGGTGATGAGCTGTGTTGCTTTTATGCCAAACATATCGTTTTGCATTGTTTCCAAAAAGTTGGATTTTGGTTTCATCTGACCAGAGCCCCTTCTTCCACATGTTTGGTGTCTCCCAGGTGGCTTGTGGCAAACTGTAAACCAGACTTTTTATGGATATCTTTGAGAAATGGCTTTCTTCTTGCCGCTCTTCCATAAAGGCCAGATTTGTGAAGTGTTGGACTGATTGTTGTCCTATGGACAGACTCTCCCACCTCAGCTGTAGATCTCTGCAGTTCATCCAGGGTGATCATGGGCCTCTTGGCTGCATCTCTGATCAGTCTTCTACGTGTTTGAGATGAAAGTTTAGAGGGACGGCCGGGTCTTGGTAGATTTGCAGTGGTCTGATACTCCTTCCATTTCAATATGATCGCTTGCACAGTGCTCCTTGGGATGTTTAAAGCTTGGGAAATCTTTTGGTATCCAAATCCGGCTTTAAACTTCTCCACAATAGTATCAAGGACCTGCCTGGTGTGTTCCTTGATGCAGAACCCTGAGACTATCACAGAGCAGGTGCATTTATACGGAGACTTGATTACACACAGGTGGATTCTATTTCTCTTCATCAGTCATTTAGGACAACATTGGATCATTCAGAGATCCTCAATGAACTTCTGGAGTGAAAGTAAATGGGCCGAATAATTTTGCACGCCCCACTTTTCAGTTTTATTATTACAAAAAAAGTTTAAATGATCCAATAAATTTTGTTCCACTTTACAATTGTGAACCACTTGTTGTTGATTCTTCACCAAAAAATTAAAATGTTATATCTTTTTGCTTGAAGCCTGAAATGTGGCAAAAGGTTGAAAAGTTCCAGGGGGCCAAATACTTTCGCAAGGCACTGTATGTTGCAATTGTGCAACTGTTTGTACCCTTTTTGCCCCTCAGAGGTTTTTTTGACTTTGCGTTTTGCGTTCCTCGCCTTCCAAGAGCCATAACTTTTTTATTTTTCAGTTTAAGGGCTTATTTTTTGCGGGAAAAGTTGTACTTTCCAATGCCACGATTTAATATTGCATTGAATGTAGTGGGAACTGGGAAAAAAATTCCAAAGGTGGTGAAAAAAAACACAATTTTGCCACAGTTTTACGGGTTTTGTTTTTTACGGCGTTCATTATGCAGTCAGTATGAATCCGACGATACCACATATGTATAGTTTTCCTTGCGTTTTGATACTGGAGGAAAAAAAAAACTAAAATTTTTATTTATTTTTTTTTTTTTGCTGTCATTTTCTGACCCCTATAACTTTTATGTAGTTATGTGTGCAGAGCTATGTGATTGGCACATGGGGGAGCCGAAGCATTACCAGTAGTGCGTGTTTCCAGTATTTATGGCTCTCAGATACCATGGTCAGATTTGACCATGGTATCTGAGAGGTAAAATTTTTGCAATCAGCATTATCACCAGTCACAGAAATTAGCCATGGGCGCCTTCTTTAAAGAACCAATATGTGACGTAATAGTACGTCACATGTCAGGAAATATATTAGGGTGGTGTAATTTTCTGTACCTTTCCCTTCTTTAAGTTCGAGTCACCGCCTTTTTATATAAACTGCAATTAATGTACCATTACAAAGATCATTCACGTCATCTCATGCCTAGCGAAATGTATTTTACCCAAGTGGGTCTGGACATACCATGAGAAAAAAACGATTATAGAAAAGGATCCTGCTGATAAGCTGAAGAACATGCATCCTTTGTGATCAGCTATACTCTATCGTACAGCAGCAAGTCTTTAATCCCCCTGCAGCGCCCCTACAGGAAAAATTAAGCACTACACATTTCCCATTGAAATTATTGGGCTGTCTGTGTAATCCACACTCTTTATACTGTGTCTTTTCTCTACACTGGCTAGTAAATGAAAGTCTCAAATGGAGGGCCACTTTTTGTCCGAATTCCCTAACAGTATTTGAAAATGAAATTTTTTTTTAAACTAGACAATCCCTTTAGCCTCACAATGTAATATGATAACACTATCCATCAGGACGGGATATATATTCTAAGCCCCCTTATAGTAAGAAATGAATCAATACCTCCCTTGAACGGTATGGTGTTAAATACGATCAGTCTTCCGATAGGATAATATCCATCAGTGTTTATTTTAAGACCTATCACTTCTTATAAAGGATAAGACACATAAGAGAAGATTACTTGAGAAAGCCTTTAGTTGAGAAGGTCTAGAGAATAATAGATATGTTACTTGCTTCCAGGAATTGTAGTTATTGTTCATCCATCATAGCAGGGGATGTACTTAAATACAGAACCATGAGCAATGCTGTAAAAATCAAGTCGCTCTTTCCAATGTGACTCCTCACCAGTTATAAATCTTTATGAATGCCCACGACAGTGCGCTTTATTGATTTGACCACAAAAACATTTAAATGCAGGATACGGTGGCCAAAAAAAAGCATTTGATAGAGAATTTTTCAGTATACAAGCCCCATGGTGCCATGCTGTTGACTATAGGTTTTCATGCCCATGAGCAAAAAATTGTCCAGTTATGATGGCAGGTCACTGATGAGGTTAAACTCCCTCTCCGTGGTGCAGATAGGCAGTTCCTCTTCATTTAAGAAAAGTGAAATGCATCAAGCTGTTAGTAGGTTTTAAACCTCAAGGTATAAATGATAAATTATCGAGAAATGTTCTCTGGGAGAGTGTAATGGCTTTTTGCTCTATAACGTCTCCATTTTTCTACAACAATGTGAATTTTGAAAGATAAGATGTCAGTCAAAGGGACCTCTAGAGACCCACGCTTCGCGATCAATATCAGATACAATTGGTTACTCCCTATGTACATGTGTTAATACCCAAAATAGAGTACACGGGTCAATATACAGATGACAGATATCAAATTGACATTCCTATGTCAAATACGCTGGACGGCTGGTAGATATTGAAAGGTTGTTAGGATTATTCTTCTGAGGCTTCCACAATTTACTGGATAAATAACTTGCCTATCGTATGTCATTGTATGGATTGTGATACAGAGATTTAATCTGGAATATTTTACAAAATAGCCAGTAGGTGAATGCTATTTATATAGGGAATGTTTTGTTTTGGATTTTTTAATTTCTGAATACCGCACTATATTCAGAGCACTTTGGCAAAAAAAAGTGGACAACTCTCCAAGTAACTAATTTAGGAGGGTGGTTTGCATACAAAATTTAAGACCTACCCTCATAACTAATCTGAAAATTCTCACTATTGGTACATAATACATACTGTAGGTAAGAGGGTGCCTCAGAGTAAAGATAAACATAACATCTCTGCCAAGGAAGCAGACTTGGAGTTTGTTTCCTCTTACATGTCCTTTGAATTATGCTTGTATAATGACCAGTATGCTAACCAACTGGTTTGAGCTTGAGTTAAACCTAAGGGCTTTATCCTGGCAGTACCCTATACAGGGATTTAGACTACAATGCAGGGGAGCCACCAGGCTACTACCTCCTGGAGTAGACCAACAGAGACACCGGTGCGAGGGATCAGGCAAACTCATAGTCACTAACAGGCAGTGATCAGCACAGGCAGAGTTTGTGTGAATCTTTGAAACAGGTCCGAAGTCAGGGCAGGCAACAAAAGGTCAATATGGTGAACAGGCACTGGTCAGGTCAGGCAGTAGAGAGTCAGAGTCAGGAATCAGACAGAGGTCAGTACACGTGCAGACTAACAGAACATCTTTGCAGGGACTAGTTTGTTAGAATCACCTATTGCTTAGGTGCCCTCCCCAGGCGTAGGTGCCTAAAGTGCCCTAGAAATGCCAGCCATTGGCTGGTCCCGGTTAGGGCATGCACTTACTGGCTCTTTAAGGGCTGTGGAGTTTGTATATGCCCCATTGGCAGACTGAAGAGGCCTACCAAGCAAGCGCAGGCCGCTGCCTTCAGAGAAGAAGTTGACATGAATTACTGGTGGTCTGACTGACTGCTGGAGGTGGGCCAGCAGAAATGGTAGCAGCAACTGGGTAATACACCTGCGCCCACCCGAAGGAGCAGGACAGCAGTGGGCATGGGTCGCTGGTGTAACAGTTTGAACCAGTTCTCCACCACCTTGATTGCAAACAATGCACTTGCTCTGGAGTTGGGTTATTTACAGGTTCTTCTAACTGAATAGCAAAAAGAATGTGGCCAATCAGGCCTAGGCCATCTCATCAGGGTCCTATAGCAGCTACTTGTGCTGTTGCTGTGTGATTGGCTCTTATTTTACACATTGGAACCTTATTTCTAATTAAAGAAGAGAAGAAAAGATAAAACATATTGACTCGTGCTCTACACCAGTTAGTACCCCAGGGATCAGCATAACTAGGATAATAGCTAAGCCAACTGGCCAAATAGCAGATGCAATTACCCTTTATACCCTTTAGATGCAATTAACCTGAGAGGCCTTGGGCGGGCTCCTGGGCAGGTTCTATTTATATTATGGAGACTGCCTAGTACTGTATACATGAGGTGTATTGAAGACTAGGTAATGTTTCTTTTGTTTCTGGGGAAAAAAAATATGAAAATTAGCATGTCTAACTTCTTGTGGCATGAGAAAGGCTCAGCTCTCATTTCATGTTTGGCAGGAAAGAAAATTTGAATGTCTTCCCCAAAAACCCAAAGATATGCAAATTACCTTTCCAGCAGAAGTAAGATATGATAATTTGCATATATTTTCAAATTTGCTCATCTCTAAATAAAATATTATAAAAAATGTCAAAACTTTCAGTACATCTTATCTGGTTTAAAGGGCATCTGTCAGCAGATTTGTACCTATGAAACTGGCTGACCTGTTACATGTGCACTTGGCAGCTGAAGACATCTGTGTTGGTCCCATGTTCGTATGTGCCCGCATTGCTGAGGAAAAAAAAGTTTTAATATATGCAAATGAGCCACTAGGAGCGGGGGTGTTGCCATTATTCCTACAGGATTGGCTCTCTCTGTAACTTCCCTCTGCACTTTGATTGACAGGACCAGGTGTGATGACATTTTCAATGTATGGTCCTGTCAAAGTCAGAGGGCGGGGCAGTTGCAGGAAGAGCTCCTAGAGCAGGGAGAGCACCCCCGTTGCTCCTAGAGGCTCATTTGCATATATTAAAACATAATTTTTCTCAGAAATGCGGACACAAATGAACATGGGATCAACACGGATGTCTTCAGCTGCCAAGTGCACATGTAACAGGTCAGCCAGTTTCATAGGTACAAAACTGCTGCTTTAACTCCATTAGGATATCTAATCAATGTCCTAATAGGTGTACAACAGTGAGAAGACTACGGTAACAGTGTATATAGTATCGAAACGTACCGAACGATATGACAAAGTAAAATTTTTCTGCTCGACTGCCTTCTTCTCCATAACACAGTTCCCTTGTTCCACAACTTTACTTGTAATTAGACCAGTCGTGTAATAAGAAAGTAAAGCAAGTGGCACAAAGCGAAACCCTGTCACTTTTTGCCATAAATCGGCGTGCTGTAAATGAATAAAGGTGAGGAATCTGCATTAAGCTTAGTTAATTGGACAGAAGAGCTAGCCGTTTCATTGCAGCAATGACATACAGGACGCTCCTAATGAGAATGTTCCTTCGTTACAGTTATTAGAATCCTGGAATATTTTTAATCAGTGCTAAACCTTAATATTTTCCTTTATCTACATAAGAACAGGTAGAGTTGTCATGTTGTCACTGTTAATTCCATCTCTTAGGACATTATAATTGTAATCACATGAGTACAGTAAGTGCTCTAGAGAAGACCAATGAATCATACAGTAATTTTCTTGTTAAAATAATATCTAAAATTAGCATAAAAAGTAATATAAATATAGGAGAGCACTTCATTTGTTTGAAGGTAGAAAATTTCAGTATTTTTTTTTATGTTCATGACTAAAAGTGAGTGAAATGGAAATTACTGACCAGTGAAAATCAAATTATAAAACCAGATTTTCCTATACAAGAAAATGGAATCTAAGATATGGATCCACATTTCAGTCTGATTTTTTTCTTAAATAGAGGAATTTTTGAAGTTTGCTTGCTGACTATTTCCATAAATTTAGTGCAAACAATCCAGTGCAAATACATTATAGGTATAATGTAAACATTTTAAATATCACCTACCTAGTATTCTCACGGACACGTTTAAGTCTCTTTTCTTCTGACGCTTGTCATACAACTGGAACAGAGTCCCAAACTCAGTTGCAATTGTAATCCACATAGGTAAAATTATAATCCAAATGGGTAAAAAAATAGCAGCAAAGGTTCCTTAAAAAACCCTCTTTCAAGGGGCTCCCCAATAACCTGAAAAGGGGGAAAAAAGGGATGAGGCGCATGTCTGCGCAACTTGGTTAAAACTTTTTTTTTTTGATGGGGGGAGTCCTGACAATCCATGTCCATCTGAGTGAGGACAAACACAGGGCAACAAAAATAAAAACATACGCCAACTAGTGCTCACCCTTCAGGTTAAGTCCACATTGTGGCTCCCATAAAAACTGCAGGATTCTTAGGCGAGCAGGTCCTCTTCACTGCTGCTGGTTCTAAAAGACATGAGAGGGTGCTCCTGCCTCATGAAAGCGACACTGGCTGCGGCAGCAGACCCCCACCGACCTCTCAGGGATGGTCTTGGTAGTGACTGGGCGGTCACACTGGCAAGGGCCATGGCAACTTGGGTCTTGCCCATTACCTTGTAGTGGCCAGATCCTCCCGCCGGCATACAAGGTGACAGATTCTCCGGCTGTAAGGGCTCTGGTAGCGGTCTTCCGCGAGCGGCGGACTGTGCGGCCTGCACCTGCCATGGCAGTTGGTATTGTATCACCGATGGCTGGTACACGAAACTGTTGGTGGTCATCTGTCTCACATGAAGGATCGGCGGCGGTGGCAAATCTGGTATCAGGGGTTCCAGCTGAGATTGGGATTTCTCCTCAGATTGCAGAGTCCCATCATTGGTCTCATGGGAACACCGAGCCTCTTTTGCGGCCTGGGCCTCCTCACTCCAGTCTTCTGGGGGCGCTGCAGGAGTAGCTGGTCGCTTAAAGAGTTTTACCCCAGTAGCAAAGGGGCCTTGGAGGCTCTTCATCATGTGGGTATACTCCACGTAATCCCCTGCGTGGAGATTGTGGCGGTCGGGCGGAAGATACGGCCGCTTTACAAAATGGCGTTTTACGAATAATTCTTCTGCCGTCTCCTCATCGCCGATAAAACCTACTCCCCGTTCCACACTGAACCAAATAACTGTACCCCTTCGGCGCTCCAGCTTGGGGTCACCGGACTGTGGGTGCTCCAACACCTGCACTACCCACTCCTCTACCAACTTTTTGTATTCCCAGAGGGTCAGGGCGTACAGGGTTACAGCCTTGGGGACCATTGAATTTTGTCAAAGGGAGTAGTCCTTCCGCGGTGGAGCGGGAACTCCTGCCGCCTCCACCATGTCAGCCAGTGGAGTGAACACCTCAGCGGGCACCTCAACCGACTTCTTAGGCTCTGGAGAAGGGGGCGGAGCTACCGGGGAGGAGTCTGCATCATTAATGAATTGAATTTGTACGCAACAGCATATAGAGTAACTTATACGTAGCATTAGCATAGAATTTGTAGGACAAACTACGTAGCAAATGCGTACAAAACCGAAGCGAATCACCTAATATTCGGATTCCCTTTGCAGCTAAAAATTCCCAAGATTCGATACGAATCAACGAATCGATTCGCTCATCTCTAGTATATACTATTGGGGTCACTTATTAAACCGATGTTTTAGATGCTGGCCTTAATATGCCCTTGTGCTGGTGGTGGCCTCTACATAACTTTGGCTCATCCACTGGTGGTCTAAAATGTAAGCCAGCTTCCTCGTTGGCTTACATTTTCTACACCTAAACCAGGCGCCCTCGCCCACTTTTTAAACCTGGCGTGAGCAGGAGAAAGCCACAGATTGAGGCGCAAATAACCTTTGTGCCTCAAGCTGCACCAGAAATTCACCTAATATAGGCGTATTTCTGATCATAATTTCTAGTTAAGTCTTTGAAATTACAAGAAATTGCTCACTTCTTTGTTTTCCCTTCCTGACATCTTCACTAGACTTTCGTAAGGTGAGCAGCTTGTGAAGGCCGAGAAGATGTCAGTTTTTACATGAAGGACAGTTTTCCTCCCATGTTTTGTCTCAGATTACTGTAGCCCTAAATTGCCATATGCCAATCTTCATGAACGTGTATTCATTTTAATGAACCTATGAATAATAAAACTAGTCATTGTGCCAGCTTGCTGACCCAGTGGGTACATCCCATCTGGATAGTGGGCCTGAAGAGTGAGTATCATTTGCAAGTATTGCTTAAATATATTAGTCATTATTTTATATTTCCATTTTTAAATTGCTTTCCGATGTTCGCTTACTGTACATATCTTCAGTGTTCCCTGGGTAATTTGAGGAAATTAGATAAGTAGACGTGTCCAGATGTGGCTCTGCCTTCAGGATCCGGCCAGCTGACAACCACCAGGTTCATCTCCAAGGCCTATGGTGTAAAAATAAATGAGTTGTGCAGAATTAATAAATGGTCAATTTTACAGGACTATTTTTTATGCAACATGTTAATGTACGTAATATGCTTTAAACAAATTGCCATGCGGTGGCACATTCCAGGACGTCATGAGGTGCAGACCGAAAACTACCTCATGTGACCCCCATTTAGAAAGTTTAATGTGATTATGTGGCTTCATGTATTCAAGATGCTGTGAATGCTGATATGTAGAAAGAAAAATGCTAAACACATATATTTTCCTGTTGATGCAGCTAGTAGCATTCGAAGGCGAATTTGGTCCGAAGTTTAGGAAAAATCTGAATTTCCTAGCGCTTTGTGGTAATGAATCAGATTTTCCTAAAATGGCAGCTGCATGTGTTACAAATAGTGTTGAGCAAGCATGCCTACGCTCGGGTCCGCTCGGTGTTCGGCCGAACACCGAGTGTACTGAGCGCAATGCTTGAGTCTCTTCCCCGCACTGTAATGTTGATTTGTACACTAATGTGTACGAATTTGTATGCTAATGCGTACGAATTTTGTATGCTAATGCGTACGCATTGTGCGCTAATGCGTACAAATTCAGTTAATTAGCATACTTTTACCAGTGAAAGGAGTAAAAGAGTAGAAGTCGCGATTCTGACCTTGTTCTATTAACCAGACACCCTCCCCTCTTCCGAGCGGGGAGTGCCTGGTTTAGTCCCATTGACTAACATTATGCTCGGGTGCTCGGCCGAGCACTCGAGCAACCCCTAGTGCTCGGCCAGAGCACCCGAGCATACAAGCACAGAGGTGCTCGCTCAACACTAGTTACAAAGCGAAACTGTCACAGCCCTATAAAACAGTCATCCTGCGCAGTCTCTGTGAGCTGAGCATAGGGAGAGATGTGGCAAGCGCTCATGCACTAGGGACAGTGTTGCTGAAAAAGATTAATAAAAGATATTGGAGAGGCAGAGTGGAGGGAGACTGCAGGGAGACTGCTGGGAGACTGCAGGGACAGTGCAGGGAGGCTTATTCTGCATCAGTTGTATTTAGAGATGAGAGAATCTATTCGCCGCTTTGTAGATTCGTATCGAATCTTGGAAACTTTCAGCTGTGAAGCGAATCCGAATTTCTTTGGATTCGCTTTGTATTATTCGCAAATCTTCGCAAAATTTAACACGCTAACGATACGTATGAAACGTAAGAAACGTACGGCCAGAGAAACCCAGCTTCAGTGCCTGTGTCTTCCTTACCACCTGCTGCGGTTGCTGTTGAGGCGGCTGGAGCGTCTGCTGTGGCTCGTGCGGCTGGAGCGTCTGCTGTGGATCATGCAGCGGAGGTGGCTGGAGCATCCACTTCACCACCCAGGAGGAGATCCACTCCTTCCATACACCAGAACCCAATTGTTCCACCATCTGTGATGGCCCATGCACAGACCCTCTGGGACTATAAAACCGCAGTGGAGGACTGGGTCATCCAGGTACTCGACCACCCTAGGCCAGGAGATCCTTCATTGGAATGCCGAAAGGGAACTGTGCTTTGGTTTTCCGTTGGGAGAGGGTCTGGCTTCCAGCAGGATGACGAGGATGGAAAGGAATATTTTGTGGGCCGTAGGTCGGTGAAACGGCCATACCTGCCACAACATCGTCATAGCCTGTATGTGGGGGATCAGGTGGAGTACACCCCCATGGTGTCCCTGAAAGGCCCATTTGCGACCAGTGTTACCCTCCTTTCAAAGCCTCTGGTGCCTACAATGGAACCAGAAGTGTGGCCGGATGAACCACCAAGTCCAGGATGCTTGCGCTGCCTGAAGGAGTTCCCAGATGGCATTCTCCGGTTCAGGGAAAAGCCACAGCCTCAGCTGGAGCCTCTGATTCCTGGACTGCCAGCACCACCACCACCACCACAGTCCTTACAGCTGGGTCAGCTGACCATGTTATCGTTCACCTTACAATCCACGGTGGTCCACCAATACCAGCTGCCGTGGAAGATGAAGCCAGCAGCAGTCGGGGAAGCTGAGGCTTCTTTCCTGGATACAACCTTTCCGGAACCGCTCACCAGCATCACCACCACCCGGACACGGTCAAGTCCAACGTCAGGAAGAAGAGAGCACCGGAGTTCCACCACCGCAGCGAGCATGGCCTACAAGAGGCAGTAGTGTCCTCTAAAGACCTTCAGCAGCAGCTCGAGTGAGAAGGACTTCAGGTCCCTCATATGAGGAACCCAACTACTGGCAGTTTCAAGGACATTGCAGGAGGACCTATGGGAGCCACACCATGGACTGCACCTGATGGGAGAGATGCTAGTTGGCAGTTGTTTTTGTTTAGTTTGTGTTGCCCCCGTTTGACTCTCACCCAGATGGGCATGGCCGTCAGGACTCCCCCCATTCTGCAGAAAATTCCCTGTTGCGCCGAAGTGCGCCTATTTTCCTCTTTACCCCCTTCTCAGGTTATTTGGGAGCCCCCTTTTCCAAAAGGGTTCTCTATTTGCTGCTATTCTGTCACGAGTGGTCTTGCGTCTGGAATCAGACGTTCTGCGCGGCTTTCTAAGTGACAGGTTTGACAGGCTATTCCCTGTGGTTTGGGTGCTGTTCACCACACCCCTTTCCCTCAGCTGTTGCCGCTGGGCAATTAGCTGTCTCCTACTTACCTCTTCCTCTCCCAGTATCCCTTGCGGTTTATATCTGCTACATCCCTGGTTGAGAGTGGTGTGGATCTCGGCTGAGATCCTGTTGCTGAGTTCTACTTAAAGTTAAGTGTTTTCCCTTCCTTTGGTTATTCCTGTTTGAGTCTCCTGTTCCTCCTTACGCTTGGAGGAACGGGTTACTCTCTTGTGTCATTAGACTGCAGGGTGTTCTAGGGTTTATTCAGATTAGGTTCCTGTGTATGAGCTTTCCTACCACCCGGGTTAGTTCATACTGGTAGCCAGCTAGGGCCTAGTCTTAGGGTCCCCTGCAGGAGGTGACCAGTTCCCTGGTTTTGTCTGTTCCCATCCCTCATACGCTCGGTGTGGCTTTTCCCCCCACACCCGAGCGTGACATATTCTCTATTATCCATGTGGATTACACATTACCTGTTTGGATTACAATTTTACCTCCCGTGGATTACAATTGAATTTTGGAATATGTGTTCCAGACAGACAGTGTTTTATCATGCCAACTAGGATCCATAAGGAGAGACTCAAATGTATATCTAAGCCTTTTATGCTTGCAAATGTGAAATTGATTGCACTAAAATGTTTGCATACTTATGTCTTTGCTGTGTTTTAGCTAGACTGTTTTTAATGGTTCAGCACTTTAGCCCATTGTGTGTATTCTTTTTCTGGTACTGCAATGTGTTCTATTATGCACTTAGTTTTTAGTAAATTATTTACATTTGCGCGTCAATAGTACGCTAAGGATTCGTACGCCCTTTTGTACGCTAATGCTTACGTATTGCGTACTTTTAACTACGCTGACTGTACGTACAATATTTTGGGCAGGAATGTTTGCAAAAAAAGTGTGTTTTTTACGTAGATTCGACAAATAAGTTCGTTTAAATATGAATCTTGTCAGAAATTTGTCGAATATTCGGCGAAGCAAATTTTGAATGATTCACTCATCTCTAGTTTTATTTATTCTTGCATTTACTTACTCAGCCAGAAACTAAGATATGTAATTCAATACCAATAAGATGGAAGCCTTTATTATTCCAGTGCCAGTGTGCCAACCAATACCATCCAGTCTGAAGCCCTTAGGGGAGCCTGGTCTTAATGATGAACATCCTCATCTTTTGCTGGCTTTACTTCTTCCAAATGCCCAGGAAGCTGCCTGTGCCCTCCTCACGGCCGGCCAGTGGAAGTTTTTAGGGATGTATTTTGTGCTGTTGGCGGCATTATTTTGTGATGGACTGTGGTATTTGGCTCTGTTGGGGTGGTAAAATGTGCCACAATATGGTATTGCTGGCCCTGCCTTCCATCTATTTGCACCCGACTACACAATGAGGTCACTTTTAGTACTTTTTCTAGGGCCACTTTAAAGGGAACCTGTCATCTCCGAAACACCCCCTGAACTAGAGTAAGCGTTGTATAGTGTAAGTGATGCTGAATCCGAACATGTAATTTTTATCTTCGTACTCACTTCCATTCTGACGCTGTCCTCCCACAAACCTGCAGTAAAATGCACTCACTGGACTCCAGTGCTCACTCACATAATGGAGAGGACTCAAAGAAGAGTCCAGTGAGTGCATTTTACTGCAGGTTTGTGGGAGCACAGCGTCGGAATGGAAGCGAGTATGAAGATAAAACTTACATATTCGGATTCAGCATCACTTACACTATACAACACTTACTCTAGTTCAGGGGGTGTTTTGGTGATGACAGGTCCCCTTTAAGTTCCCAGTCTGCCCCGATTACTTGGATAATATATATATAATAATATAATATGGATAATTTAGTTCATATCGTACTACTTTTGGAAAATAAAAGCAGGTTTTCTGGGGAAAAAATATGATTTTTGTGTCTCCATTTCAATGTAGCTAAATGTTGGGCATTTTTAGGGGTGACTGAAGGCAAATAAATCCACTTATTTTTTATTATGTCAAGCGCCAAGTGGTATTAATACTATATTATACTGTTATGGGTCATTATGACTGTGAGAGTGCCAAATACTGTATGTTAAATGTATTTTTAAAGTTTACTATTTTTTATTTCCTTTTATTTTCTATTCTACTATTTTTACTTTTTAATATCATTTTTTACTGTAAAGAGGATTATGTTAATTATTTTTATTTTTGGACATTTTGTTTATTTGTACCATAAACAGCAATAGAATACTATTGCACAGGCAAAGCAGGCAGCTTACTATTACAGGCACAGGAGCCGTCACAAGGTCCCAGGCTGTCATAGCAGTGGACCAGAGTCACACAATTTTGCCAGAGGGGCTCTGATCCCCTCCCTCTGTCTAACCACTCAAATGCCTCAGTCAATATTGACAGAGGCATCTAAGGTGTTAAAGGACCAGGATCAGAGGTGTCTGATCCCAGTCATTACGGCCTGGTGTCTACTGTATTATGGGAGGGCGCCAACCTCTTATGGAGTAGGATTAGCTTA
The DNA here is from genome assembly GCA_900303285.1 of Rhinella marina. Taxonomy (NCBI): domain Eukaryota; kingdom Metazoa; phylum Chordata; class Amphibia; order Anura; family Bufonidae; genus Rhinella; species Rhinella marina. The sequence continues at coordinate 1,511 of ONZH01012046.1, read as the reverse complement.
TAAGCCCACTCCAAATGTACCCTACACACAAATGCCATATATTAACGGGGGTTAATAAGTATAGAGAATTCCCATAGGCTGCAGTATTTTAATAACATTAAAAAACAAGAGTGTTAAAAATTCAAATTGCTCCTTCTCAATTTTACAAAAAATTCTAAAATAAAAATAATTGAAAAAATTATATAATATTTGGTATTGTCCAAAAATGTATGAACTTACGGATTTATCCTGAACAAGGAACACTGTAACGGAAAAATCAAAATGGCTGAATTGACTTATTTTGGTCACCTTACCTCAAAAAAGTTGCTTTTGTTTTAGGGTTTTTTTTCTGTTACACCACGCAAAGAATGTTTTCACATTTTTTTTTTAAGTATAAAAAAGTGAAAAATATAACTTACCTCACCAAAAAATAAGCCCTCTTATATCTATGTGAATGGAAAGTAAAAAGTTGTAGCTCTTGGAAGGCGGGGAGTAGAGATAAGCGGATCGATTTGTCGATTCGTTGATTCGTATCGAACCTTGAGAATTTTTAGCTGCAAAGCAAATCCGAATATTAGGTGATTATATGCTGTTTTGTACAAATTCAATTCATTAGCGATGCATACTCCTCCCCGGTAGCTCTGCCCTTCTCCAGTGCGCGAGGAAGACGAGGCAACTCAGGCAATTAAGATGGCGACACAGCGAGGCCCTGATTGGGGACGCATGGTGTGGGGCACCGACCCCTATGAGGAGAAGGAACCAGAGGAGATCTACGTCTCTCAATATGTCCGGCAGCCTTAGAAGTCGGTTGAGGTGCCCAAGTTGCCACGGCCCTTGCCACTGTGATCGCCCGGCCACTACCAAGACCATCCCTGAGAGGTCGGTGGGGGTCTGCTGCCGCAGCCAGTGTCACTTTCATGAGGCAAGAGCACCCTCTCATGTCTTTTAGCTCCAGCAGCAGTGAAGAGGACCTGCTGGCCCTTAAGTAAGGATCCTGCAGCTTTTATGGGAGCTACAATGTGGACTTAACCTGAAGGGTGAGCACTAGTTGGCGTTTGTTTTTATTTTTGTTGCCCTGCGTTTGTCCTCACCCAGATGGACATGGATTGTCAGGACTCCCCCCATCAAAAAAAGTTTTAACCAAGTTGCGTATACGTGCGCCTCATCCCTTTTTTTCCCCCCTTTTCAGGTTATTGGGGAGCCCCTTGAAAGAGGGTTTTTTTAAGGAACCTTTGCTGCTATTTTTTTACCCATTTGGATTACAATTACCTATGTGGATTACAAATTGCAACTGAGTTTAGGACTCTGTTCCAGTTGTATGACAAGCGTCAGAAGAAAAGAGACTTAAACATGTCCGTGAGCAGACTAGTTAGGTGATTTTTAAAATGTTTACATTATACCTATAATGTATTTGCACTATATTGTTTGCACTGTATTGTTTGCACTAATGTTTTTACCTTTCAGCAACGTTTTCAAGTATGTTGCCCATTGTGTGTATTTCTTTACAGGTACCGCAATGTGTCCTCATATTC